>BACB01002891.1:0-94145 GCA_000338015.2 Ganoderma multipileum BCRC 37180
CGCATAGGAATGCGAGCCAATTAATATATAGCACTTCGTAGACCACTGAATGTGGGAAGTGGGGGCTGAGAGAGGAGATGCGAGTGGCGGTCCCGAAAGTCCGCCATGTCTGTTTCTCCTCCCATTCGGCGATTGTCCACAAGCTCCAGCAGCAGGGAGGACCTCATATATCAGTATGAAGCAGAAGAGGAGCGCATCATCAACATCCTCTCCAGAAAGCTAGAGCAGGTTAGACTTTCTAGCGCTAATGTTTGGGTGCTGATTGACTGACTTCCCATTCGGTGTAGCTGCGAGAGGAGAAGATCGAACTGGAGAATGTCCTCGAGGCCGAGTCTGAGTCGCATGTCAACCGGCTTTCTCGAGAGCTATCCGCTTTACGTTTGGCGCAGCAACAACAACAACAGCAACAAGCGGGCCCGTCTCATGTGAATGGGAGCGGCAGCGCATCCCCGCAAGACACGAGAGCGGCTTCGCAATCCACGCACCCCCTTAGCAGAAGTAACGGGGATCCTTCTCAAGACACGATTCTCGATGCGCTGAGACGGGAGAACGAGGCATTGCGGAGTCGTCTAGTGGAGACAGAACAGGACTTCATACGAATATCGCGGTTGAACGAGGTCTACAGGGAGGAGCTCATACAACATCGACGAAGGGTGAGCCATTACGTTCTCTTTACCACATCAGGTCCTACATCTTTCCGTAGCTTGGTTTGCCCGTGGACAGCCTCATAGGGTTACCCCAACCCGAGCCGTTCTCCCAACCCATGCACCGTCGGTCAAGCACCGGAAGCTCCCCTTCAAGCTCCATCCACATCCCTTCCAATCCCTCGCTACATCCCATCCGGCACGCAGCTGCCGTCCCGATCCCGCGCCCGCCCTCCCAAATCCGCCGCCCCGCCAACATCATCTCGTCCGAATCCACGACGCCCCTCTCGCACTCCCCGTCCTCCACGAGCACCTCCCCGTTCCCCTTCTCCCCTGTCACGACGTCCCCCTTCCCCGCGAGCTACACGAGTGCAGTGACGACGCTCACCACCCCGCCCTCCATCGGCTCCGTCGCGGTCAGCCCCCCAACGTTCACCGCGGGCGGCGCGCGTATGCTCTCCTACCCCTCTGTCCCCCCGCCGTCCCTCTCGTCCTCGTTTGGCTCCCCCTCTACCTCTCTGCACCATTACGCCAGCGCCGGTCCGGTGTCTCTTGCATCACGGGACCACGATGGGACGCCCTCGCCCGCGGAGTCCTTCCACAGCCGCCGGAACTCGTTCAACAGGCGCGGGAGCTTCGAGCGGCGCGTCGCCGAGACCGGGAGCCTCCAGCGCCGCGGTCCGAGTCAGAGCCAAAACCAGAGTCAGAGCCATAGCAGAAGGGAGAGCATCGAGCGCGGGGCGCGCGTTGCGGAGACAGGCACGCTCGTCCCAAGGCATCGCGCGGACAGTTTTGGGCTCCCGGTCCACGAGATCGTCGAGGATACAGAGCCTTCCCCAGCACCTCCTACCACTACCTCTGCTCGTGCAAATGGGGACAACGGAGGAGGCGTACCGGAGGGCGAGGGGAGAAGCACGCCCGCGCGTACCCCGCAGCCGACGTCGTGATCTGATAATAGCTAAGCACGCAGTTAGGTGGGGACGTGAGCTCTGTGGTGCGCGTTCTAGTGACAACGTGGTCTACTCATGATCCAGGCCTTGCGATCCTGCACAAATCTCGCCCTTGTACGACTAGAAAGCGTGAAGCTTTGCCTTCTATTTTCTCTTTTTCCTCCTCCGGACCGGGCGGTGTACTATAGCGCATAGGGTACTCACTAGAATGGAACACTTAATGCTGCTCCTTCAGCTTGCCTTTCTCCGCGGTCGGCTTCTATGATCCCACTTGCGAAGGCAGAGTTCAATGTCAATCTTCTTTGATAGCTAACATTTGACGGCACTTGTGCCATATTCGCCAACTGTTGTTTCAGAGTGCGTTGGAGGGCCGGGATAGCAGACGGTAAGAATCTCTCCGTCTCATTAACGACGCGTTTTTCTCCATACTTGCGCAACTTCCTTTCCACAGGTATTCTGGCGAATGGAAGGCCTGGAACATTTGAATATCACCGCGCCGCGGCCAGCCCTCGTGCATTTCCTCGTGGCGTTGCAAAGGAAGCCATGGTGGTGCACTACGTCACCGGAAAGCTGAGGCGAGAAAGGCATGTTGCACGCTTCTTTTCGAGCCTTCCTTCTACCATATTCTCAGAGCGACCTCATGACCACGTTCTTAGGTGAGGTGGTCGCGGCCCAAGCCCCCAAGTTACATACTACAGGAAGATTGTGCCGTACACCTCTCGCTCCATACCGGTCATCGTGCGGGCCAGATGGATGATAATCACGGACACCCGCTCCATTCGCCGGCGTCTCTGTTTCCGACTACAGCCCACGGTCGGCCTGCCCTGGAACTTCGCCCGACTTCGCTGTTCAGTCCGTGCTCGGACCTCCACCTAGAGCCGGTTCGGAAACCCAATCACATCGACGACTGCTGCGGAGCCTTCCACACTAGTCCGCGACACCAGAGGGTTCTCCCTCACCCCCGTTTCTGTATAATACACCGTACGCGTCCTCGCACTGCTGGGTGTGCGAGCGCGGTCACCAACCTGGAAACGCTGGGCGCAGATCACTCTGACGTGGTGGGAAGGCATGCACATGGAAGAGATGAAAACCGTGGTGAGTACGTACTCAAGCTCCATCCTCTTCGCAAACGCAGATGGTCTTACTGCGGACTCGAAGCTCGAAGGTTATCATTTACCCATCTTCTGCTCCCATCACGGATCATGAGGCAATCCCGGCCTCTGAGCCTCAAGAACGCGCCCCTGGCGAGCCTCCGTCGTTCCGTCAAACTGTATTGTGTGCGCGATGGCAGGCGCTGAGATGCCGGGCACCTTGGGGACTCTAGCAGCATGGTGGAACTGGCAGTCTAACTCGCGTCCGCCAACACCGACGTCAACGTTGTGGCGCCGGTGCGGTACCCGGGATCACCCTACAGCCTTTGTGCGTGCGCAGCACTGGCCATCCCAGTTGCATGCTTGCAGCTTGCGAGTTGCACGTCCGTTATGGCGAGCAAGCTCAAGCGCGGGGTGGCGCCGCGGCCTTCCGATGCGGTGCGGGACGCTTGTTAGCGTTCATAGGAGGCACTAGGGAAGCGAATGGAAGCACTGCGCGGCGCTGAAGAAAGAAGAACATCGACATCGCAGCTGCTGCCGTCCAGACCCCACGTCCTGATCTGCGGAGGCTGTTGGCAGCGCCTCCGCCCACCCACTGGCAGCGTGAGGATACCAATCGCAGCGCTGGCGTTACGGACGCGAACCTCTCTTCTTTGCGCTTCTCGTTCGCGCGATGCCCCGCCACCCACCTAGATTCGACTTCGCCCACAGGGTGCCAAAGCCAGAGGCAGCTGGACGTGTACAGGCTCACGTCTCATTCGTCCACCTTCCGCGCAGTGCCCAGTGTCATGGTCAGTGTCAATGTTCCACTCAAGCTGTTGCAGCAACGCCCGACGGGCCTCCGCACGCAGGTCACTTGCCCCTCGCTTCCCCCCGCTTCTCCTCGCAAGGCATGCCAGATTCCCCGCGCAGGCGACGCGGTACGCACGCGCGCGAGGGGAACCGCGGCCCTGCGCGAGAGTGAATGGGCTTTCGTTCGCGCGGCGACACCCATCGCTACAATCGATAAACTCGATAGAAGCCTCGGGACGTCACCGGGCCGGGCAGCTGAGAGCCTGCAGTGTGCGTCGGCACACGATAGCCATTTCGCGCTCGGGTTCTCGCTCTCGAGCTCTCGAGCTCGGTGCGCCGATGCTGTAATACGCTTGTTCGGTCTTTGTCGGCTTATACGTTTTCGGGTGCGCGGGCGGGCGCGTGGATGGTCAGTTGATGGGGAGGATGGGGCTGGAGAAGGACTGGGGTGCGTCATCGGGACATCGCGAAATCGCGAATTGCGGGTCGGTTGCGCTTCGGTTGTTCAGAGCGCAGCGTGGTGCGTATTTTTGTCTTTCGACTTGAGAAGGCGAGGGAAGAATGGTCTCGTCGGGCTCGAGCTGGGTCGGGCTTGATGCAGAAGCCCAAGACCAGGCCGCCGGGAGAAGACGGTACGAGGTCGGCATGGTTGAGCACGTCGAGACCAATCGCGGTTAATTAGGCTGCTAGCAACTCCCGCTCTGAACACGAGGGGGCCCAAAGATGCGAGTTGGGAGTATGGAAGAGCATGGCGGAATGATCCGAGTGGCTAGCGCGGTGGAATCGAAGGAAAGCTCGAGTTATCCTTGCTTATGTTGCGTACGTTCCGGATCGCAACATCTGTATTGCCTTCGTCGCCACAGTCTGCACGTTGTGAGCTTTAGGGCTACTTAACCCCTTGAAGAAATGCCGCCGGGGAGAGCGGAGGAGGACGGCGGCACGAGGATCGGAAATTGTCGCGATGTTGATCAGTTGGGCAGCAGGAGAGCGTTCGTTTGTGGCATTGGTCGGGGTGGCGTCTGCGAGGGCAATTCATTTCGCGGTCGACGGGCGTGAAGGCAAGGGAAGACTCGGATTCGCGCCTGATGAACGGCTTGGAGCGCTGCGGTGCCATGTTACAGCAGGTTGTGCGAGACCAGTCCTCGGTGCAAGTAGGTGTAAGTTCATCCTTGGATTTCAAGTGTGCCAGCGATCCGCCGGCCGGTCGCAATCAGTACCGCCATAGAGGTTCTTGCGGTAGAAAACTTCTATGCGTCCAGAGAGAACTGCCAGGTGGACTGTGGATGGGAAGCGACGTAGGTCGGTGTTGCGTGGACTAGGAGTGGGCTTTCCGGGGATGGTCATGGGTCTTTGCTCTGGCGACGTTCTCAGGTTCGAGAGCCGCAGTCGACAGTTCGGGGGAACACGAGCTCAATGAGAGGGAGCCTCGAGAAGGGTCTGCTCGCGATTAGGCCGGAGGTAGCATACAGACACCGGTCCCGGCATATAGGATCGAGTAGGACGATTGCAAGATCGGGGCATGCAGATAAGTAAAGTAGAGTTCTTACCAGCGCGGCGAGGACAGCGGGAAAGCGCGCTAGCACAGCTCGCCCGATGGAGGAGTTGTACTCGGGTCCGGAGCGGTGCAGCGATGGACGGTGGGTGATGGGAAGAGGGAGATCCTCGAAAGACGACGGCCCAGAGAGTAAATGCGCTGGCGGATGCACGGGTGAAACAGATGAGGGGTGAGCGGGTGACGACGGGATGTTTTGAGGGAGGATGAGGGCGGCTGGAACAAAAGTTGGGACGCGGATGCTGTCATTTGTCGAGAACGACTCTGCTTCGATTCCCGCGTGGCCGAAGCGTGTCTCGCGTCTCGTCCGCCCTCTATAAAGTCCTCCCGATCTCGCCTCTTCGCCCCGTCCTCCGCTAAAGCCCTCAGTCCCCTCTCCATCGCCCCCTCTCCGCTCCATACTAAAGAACCGTCAACCGCGTCCCTCTTCCTTCGTCTCCTCGTACATCTCGTCCTTGGAAACCTGCCAACTACCCGCGCCACAGCACATAATGGCAGCCGTCGCGTCCTGCTCCTCCACCTCTTTGTGCTCAATGCCCTCTCCAATCTCCTCACCACAGCTCGCGTCCAGTCCGAGCACTCCAAAACCATCCTTCGCGCTCGCTAAAATCAAGGGCGACGTCTGTCTCGTCCAAGGTGAGCCTCGCGCGCAGTCACTGTGAGCACCCGAACGAACTCTCACCGTGGCGCTCCGTCCCGCTCCTCCCCTCCACCTCCACCTGCATCTATCTTAGTGCCGCACGACTCCCCCGCGCACGGCGGCATGTCCTCCGCGCTCATGGCCGCGGACGTGCACGTCTTCCGCCACGAGTTCATCACCCTCTTCCGCTACTCCCACCGCGCCACCGTCCACCCCGCGGACATGCACATCCTCGAGCCCATCGACGACCGCGCGACCCTCTACGAGGAGGACAAGGGCACCGTCTTCCTCGCGCGCGACGTCATGGCCAAGCTCCAGAGGCTCACCATGGATTCCCGCCGTCCGGGTATGGGTATGGGTATGGGTATGGGTATGGGTATGCGGTACCACCGCCCGCGCCAGTCCACTGGCATGTCCATGTCGCGTCCCGTGCACTCGCCAACTCGCGGCGTGCGATCGTAGCTGGCACGGTCGTCGCGCGATTGCGGTGTTCGCGACTGTTTGTCGCGAGCTGGCCGCGATCCCTGTTTGGTTGGCGGTGTGGTCGTCGTCGTGTGTGTCAGGCTGCAGATTAGGTTTGACTCCGCGCGCGGGCTCACCGGGTTCCTAGACTTTGTTTTGCTTCCTCGTTATCATCTATCCGTTCACGACTCGGAATTCACCTTCACATCTTCTACGACTCTCTCGCTCTCCTCTACACTGTATTGATAGGCCTCCTGCTCTGTTGCTGTACTTTACAACTATAATGCTCTAGTTGCATACCTCGTCCCTGTTTCTCACATGCCAGTAACTTATTCCATAGCTCAAACTCAATGACATTAACGCACCTCTCATGCCCCGTACTGTCGTGCGCGTTGCGCCTGCATATTGCGTTTCGGGTGGCGTTCCCTGCTCCGCGATCATATACCACGTAGACATCGAGGCGGTTGGGCCGGACATGCAGATACAGCATGTTGTTCATCCCGTCTATCGAGGAACGGTCCGCACGCGCGTTAGGGGCTGTTCCGTTCCAATCCGGCACTGCTTTTTCATGAAACCATCGCCGAAGGTGCACGGATGCCGCAACAGTCGATCACTCCGTTACGATCGAAGTGACCCTTTGATTGTGCCGCCGGAATCAGGTTACGTTCCGGCAACGGGAAGGAAGGTCCGCCGCGGTAAGCTTCGCTCATATTCGGATGGCTTAGGTCCGGGGTGAGCGTCGAAGATGAAGACCGGACCCGAGTAAAGGAGCTTGATGGACAGAAGTCTGCTAGGACATTAATGAAGTGGAGGACAAGGCGGACCGGAAGAACGAGGACGAGGACAGGTTGAACATTGACCGAGGAGGTATGAAAACATGAGAGGTGGGCCGGTGAAGAGGCGGTTCGTTGGTGACGGCATATCACGGCACTGCAATCTATATCAGCCCATGTTCAGTCCATTAATATTAAGTCCTGAAGGTGGCGGGAGCATCGTGTTTATCGTGTGTATATCCCATGTCCAAAGAGAACAAGAAAGGTCGAGGCCCCAGAAGGACCTTGCATATACAACGTACAACCAGCGGCTGTCAAACAACTCACCGGATATCGACGTCTTGCCAGCATTTGAGAGCACACAAGGTGAACCCTTGATACGTATGGTCTGGCGGAGCTAGCAGATAACTTCATGGTGCTATTAGCCTCGTGCTGCCCCCCTTCAACCTGAGCCATGCTAAAACCCAAGCTCTACCGCACGCATACATTGAGGTTATCCACTGAACAGGACGCCGACCACCTCAGCATTAGTACCAATCCTACAAAACAGTCAGCAAGAGCCACTCACATCCCATGCTCTCCGTGGGGATCTCGAGCTCGTCCCCGAGCGGGAAGAACACCTGCGTAGTCGTGATACAGCACTTGCTCAGCCCAACGAAGTTGTCCCCGAGCTGGACTGCGTGACCGAGTACCCCGCGCTATCCTTGTTGCGGTCGAACGGGATCGTGAGCTTCATGTGCGCACCATTGTAGCCCCAGTCGAGGTGCACGTGCATGGCCTCCTTCGCTCCCAGCTTCACGTTGTCCTGCCTTCACTTCAGTGGATTATACATGTAGAGAGCGCGGAGAGAACGTACAGGCAAGTCCATGATGTCGAACATGTCGAACGGCCCGAGGTCGAATGAGCCCTTGGGTCCGCGAGCGCAAATGAGCCCTTCGGCGACGTCGCGGCGACCACCTTCCCGACGAGCAGGCCCCCAACGAGGCCCTCGGCCATCGCGAGGCGCGGCGCAGTGAACTGCTTCGTCACGTTCGCCGGGAAGGAGTGGCACGCGTCGCCGGGGCACGTCGTGAACCTGAAGCCGTCCCAGTTGAAGCCGTTGAACGGGTTCTGGATCGCTCCGACTTTGTTGGGTTCCTTCTGTGTGATTGAGGAGTCGTCGAACTGCAGAGTGGGGACAGAATTTAGATGGATGAGTTTGGTGAGGGTGAATCAGGCCTAGTCGGGACCATGGAACGTACGTTGATGAGCTTGTTCGTGCAGTTCCCCAGGGCGCGCTGCACGAGGGAGACTGGCCGTGTCGGAACAACCACCGCAAGAGCGACGAGGGGCTGAGATCCAGGTCATCATAGCTATGGCTAAACGATTAAATGACAGGCGTCGAACAAAAACGGACGGGCGAAATGGCAAAGAACGAAGACGCCACGAAACGACTCCCAAGATCGAAGGGTTGACCTGCACAGCACATGGGGGAAGGCTCGCGGGTGACGATGATCCTCCATTATATACCGCGACGCCAAGCCCTGTCGATGTTGCGGGGTTGGAGGCTTGTTGAGTTGTGGATTGGACGCCCGATTGATGCATTTCTGTGAGAGAAGGTCGCCTGCGTAAGGAAGTGCTTTGGCTGTGAATGTTGGAACAGCTGCCAGTGAAGCTGTGCTGAGTCAACTGACGTTGTGTTCGGTTGTGTTGAGTGAGCATTGTCCATTTGATGTCGCTGCACGGGAGCATTCACGAAGCTTTGTCTTACCTAAAGGGTCTCTATGGTGGAAGTTCTGGCTGCTGGAAATGCATTGTAGGGTCATCCATTGCGAGACGTGCGCGAATTTGAAGTTAGTGGGATCACCTGCACGGAGGGTGAATCAATATGCATAAGTAGGCAACGGGCAGATCCAGGTGCTTGCCTTGTTTTAATTGCATCCGTAAGCCTATCGGCGGGCAACAGTCGCAGTGAGAAAAACAAGTGACACAGCGTGGCTTTGTCGCGAACGTTGCTGGTCATCGGTGTTCAAGGAGAGCTCGTACATAGTACTCTGGGAGGCTCATGGTACGGCCGCCGCTAGTCAACCACAACAATGTTGTGGCGTCCACAGTCTGGTTCCTCTGAATCATACATTACCGTAGCGCCCATTCCACAGAATCGATTCAGGTAAAAGAGTATGCATTGGAAAATAAGATAGCGAATAGTCTGGAACCTATGCGCAAGCGCACAGTCCAGACGAAGGACATACAACAAATCTAGGTTCCACGATGCAATGTTCAGCGGCCAAGGTAGAAACGACGAAGAGTCCATACGACGCACAAGCGAACGACGAGAACGCGAGGAAAGGAGAGGCGGAAGAGGAGCTGTCCCATCAGAAGTCATAGCCCTCGACCTTGAACGTGCGCCCGTATGTGAGGTAGCTCTCCATGATCTTCATCACGGGCTCAGGGAGGCCCATGCTCAGCAGGGACCACTGGATTTTGGCGTGCCCGTGGATCTGGCCCAGCTTGAAGAAACAACGGGCGATCTGAGTCGGGTACTGGCGCACGACGTCAGTATGTCACTAAGAGCAATCAAGGAAGGTGACTCAGAAGACGTACTGTCATCTCCGCATACTCGCCCCACTGGTATGCCGCCACCCGGACGGCGACCTGGAGTGATCGCTGGATATCACCCTCCTCCGCATACATGTCTAGGAGCTTCAACCACGGCTTGGCCGAGTAGCGCGGCGTGTCGAGACAGCGCTGGTACGCCTCCTTCGATTCCTCCTTGTGGTGCAGCCGGATGCCGAGGTCGCCCAGGATCTCCCACTCGAGCCCGGTCTTACGGTACGCAACGTGCTGCGTCTTGAAGTGCGCGACCTCCGCACGGAAGATCGTCCAGACGCGCAGATCCTATGGCGAAGAATTCAAATTCAGGGATGCGACGTAATAGCACGACGCTCGAGCAACACGCACCTCGTAGAGAACCATGAACAGGTTGTCCAGCCACCGCTCGCACAGACGCTTGTTGCTGAACGAAAACGGCTCCTGTGAAGGTGCCTGGCCACCCTCGCCCTCTGGGTTCTCGGCGGCCTGCACGGGCTTCTCGAGCGCGTCGCCTGCACTCTCCTTGACTCCGTTCTCCTTCGCTTCATTCGCCTCCTCATGCCCATTCGCAGCGGCGGCAGCAGCAGCCTTCTGCTCCCTCGCACTCTCCGTGGAGATGCGGATCGTAGGCAAGCCATTCGTCGACGCGAGAGTGGCTGAATCGGCCTCGCTCTCAGGCTCAGGCTCAGGCTTCTCACCCTGTCCGACGCGGTCCGGCGTGGACGCAGTGGGGGAGACCATGCCACGAGTCGACGCATCGTCGTCGGCGGCAGCTTGCCCTTGCAGGGACGCGCCGCGTTTCGGCGAAGTCACAGTGCCGTCCTCGTGGATGATCTTGCTGGGAGACTGGATCTGCGAGTCTGCGTGGGCTTTCTGCATCCGGTACTCCTCTTCCATGACGAAGACGGAGCTCCTCGTCTTGAGGAGCTCGTCCCAGCCGATTTGCGACACGAGACGGGTGAGGAGGGCATATGCGCGGGCCCAGGTACCGCGAAGGCCCGGGGCCGGTAGACGGAGGAGGGCGGGGTCGGCCTGGCGGGTGGGGACGGAAAGATTAGTGGCGGCAGCCGGCACTAGCTGGCGGACAGTTCTCACCTCGTCGTCCTCCGTCTTTATCCGCTCCGAAAGGATCTCCACGATGGTACCCTTCGGAGGAAGATG
Source organism: Ganoderma multipileum BCRC 37180 (assembly GCA_000338015.2). NCBI lineage: Eukaryota > Fungi > Basidiomycota > Agaricomycetes > Polyporales > Polyporaceae > Ganoderma > Ganoderma multipileum. The sequence goes on from BACB01002891.1 coordinate 10,637, forward strand.
GACACGGGCTGGTGTGAGGTTTCGGTGGGCGTCTCGGCCGTTGTAGGTGAACATCGGACATGAGTTGAGGGTAAGGAGCGCCTATTGGCCATATGTTAGGAGCGGGTGCGGCAGAGCCAGGTATGTATGCACTCACGTTCTCATATTGGCCCAAGTCAATATAACACTCTGTGAGTTTCTCCCATGTTACAAACTCGCTTGGCGCGCAGTTGACGGCTTGTCGGGCGAGCTTGACTGCCCATTCGTATTTGCCCTTCGAACGGAGGAACTCGCATTGTACATGGAGGAGGGTGTAGGATTGGGGAGTCTGTTTGATCGCAGAGGCCATAATCTGAACAGCCTTGACTTCCTCATCTGAGAAGACGGTCAGTGGGCAGCCGTGAACGTCGACCGGCAGAAGCGACGCACTCATGCCGAGATAGGACTTCGCTAGCAACGACGCAACCTCCGGCTCCTTCGCAGTGATCTTCTCGAATAAGTTCGCAGCGTATTGAAACCGGCCGCTATCCCCGAAGTACTTCATTATAGCCGCAGTTAGATGGTTGGAAACAACGGTGGCGACTTGGATCTCGGGATCCGAACCAACTTGCCATCCTGTGAAACGCCAGGGCCCTCATTGTACCGTCTATCATGCAGGTTCTACGTGACGTAAAGCCGTACCTTTCAAGAATAGGGCTTCTGCAGCTTGAAGGAAACGGAGTTCGCCCTCGGGGTTGGTGATTGGATCGAGTTTCCGGTACGCTTCTAGCCAGTACGTGGGGTCGTCGGAGTAGAGAATGGCACGAAGGAGAGCAGATAGGAAAGTTTCTTGCCAGATCTCAGGAGTGGCTTCATGTCTGAAAGCTAATGAGGCGTGTTTCTATGTCCGGCCCGACGTTCGGATACACACCTCTCGCCGCGCAAGTCGACAACATATGCCTGCACTCCACCAGGGATCTTGACATCCACGCGAACATCCACTCGGGAGAAGGCGTTGAAGCAGCTATGCGCGGGGATGCATATAAGGTTGAACGCGGCCAAAGATGATTACGCACCAGTAACATCCGTTCTTCACCTTCCATGTCGTTCCCTTCGAGAACCAGCCCGCCTCCTCCTCAATGTTGTAGGTAAGAGAGTTGATATAGGCCGCTAATGACGCAGAGGAGGATGCATCGACTCCGGAGACATAGTGATAGGAGCCAAGCTGTCATGGTCGGTGTGGGCGGTGGCGCGGTGGATCTGAAGGATGTACACTCACGTCTCGTTGACCGCTCCGTCCAGTGCTCTTCAGAACATGTACTAGGTCAGGCGGGCCAAGTTCGCGGAATGTTGCTGTATAGAAGAATCAACATCCGTACGAAAAACCGAGGAAGATGCGACTAACATAGGCTTTCCGTCCGAGAAGTGAGAGACTCTCCGAGTTCCACCTGTTGCATTCCTTGTGAGCAGCCTTGGCTCGTTGGTGGCAAGGTGACGTACCTCGAATATCTCCGGAACGTCTTTGAAAGACGCATCGGCCATGGTGGACACCGTCCGACGGAGGAGCTAGGCAGAACGTGGAGGAGGAGGTCTGAAGAGATACCGACGTGTATGCTCGGAAGCAGGTACGTAGCCTTATTACACCGCTTTCTTGACGGACTACAAACCGCTTCTTACCCGGGAAAGCCGAGCGACAGCGCTTATTCCATTTCATTATCAATTCTTATCGCTTCAATATGTTACTCCTGCCACTGAAAGGAGTCATTCCATAAGCTTCCCAGTTACTCCGAAACCACTCCTTCCGACATACCACGACCTCTCAGCCGCTATGCATCTCATGTGAAAACAGAAATCCCATGGAGTTGGCGTAGACTCGGACGGAATCCCTCGTCCTGAACAATATCGCACACTGGCGTCGGAATTCCTGCCCCGTCGCCCCAGGCTCGCGCATCCCCGAAGAGCAGACGACCCGGCTACTTCTTAGAAGTTGTCCACGAGTCATCCCGTCGGGTAGCCTCGTAAGTGGTACGTTGCAATTATGTGAGAAGCTCGGGTATTGTGGAAATGGTGCTCAGTGGGCGATCGAGTCATCTCGCCTGAAACTTTTATACCGCAGGTACTTCTCTCATCCTTCTCAAACCATGTCTGCCGCATCGACTCCGTCCCCCGTTTCCTCGCGTTCTTCATCGATGTCGTCTGGCCAAGGGCCGCCCACGCCGCCCAACATGCATCAAAATACCATCGACCCTGCCGCGAAGTGGTTGGTGCAAAAGTATGGTGGAACAAGTGTTGGGAAGTTTGCAACCAAGATCGCAGAGGACATCATCCCGTTCGTCCGTCATTCTTTCTATTATGATGCCGTAATGACTCCCTCAATCTGTCAGGGAATACCTGGACCAGCATAAGGTCGCGATCGTCTGCTCGGCCCGTTCGGGTTCTACCAAAGCTCTCGGGACCACGAATCTCTTGCTCAGGGCAGCCAGTGAGGCCCTACAGCGATCGAATTCGGAGACACCAGGAACGATGTCGCCCAGCGGTGTGTTCTCAAGATTAACGCAGTATCAGTCACCTTTCACAAGCCCGGGAAAAGCGTCACCAAAATCGGAGTCTATTGCCCTTGCTCTAGGAATGACTTCCATTACTGAGCAGCCCCCCTCATTCAACACTACCGTTGACGTCATTCGGTCGGAGCACATCAACGCCGCCCGGACATCCGTTCGGAACCCTGGAATATTGAAGGACCTGGAGGTCGAGATCGAGCGAGACTGCGAGAACATTAAGTCGTTCTTGTTTGCGACACAGGTGCGTGACTTGGTTTATCCGTTCATGCGTAACCGCACTCATATGCGGGATGCGTCCGTCACCCTCGAAACGCACTGGCGCAAAACTAGGTCATCGACGAGATCTCGCCAAGATCTAGAGACAGCATTGTTGGTTTTGGGGAACGTCTTGGTTGTAAGCTCGTCACAGCGGTCCTCCGGGATAGGGTGAGCGACTTGCTAGCATAACCACGACGATTGTTCTGAAGACCCTCTGCAGAACATCGATGCTGAGTTTGTCAGCTTAGAAAGCATCATTCCCCTGTTAGAGAGCGAGAACTTCTCAGACTCGGACACCTTACCTCAAGATTTCTACGACCGTATCGCCGACTTGGTGGCAGAAAGGATCAAAGCATGCGGAAACCGCGTACCGGTTGTAACAGGTGTGTCCCACATTTTATTTGTGTGAGGCACGCATCCTCATGGTTGTCGTAGGCTTTTTCGGTCCGGTGCCTGGCTCCCTTCTCAGGCAGGTCGGGCGTGGATACACCGATTTGTTGGCCGCATTACTGGCGGCGGGTCTGGGTGCTTTGGAGCTCCAGATCTGGAAGGAGGTTGACGGAATATTCACCGCTGACCCCCGCAAGGTACCTACGGCGCGGTTAATTCCGATCATCACCCCAGAAGAGGCCGCCGAGTTGACGTACTATGGGAGCGAAGTCGTCCACCCATTCACCATGGACCAGGTACGTAACGTATCGTAAACACTGCTTGTTTAGGCTTTCAAGGCACATTGAGCTCACAGGCACCACCGCCCATAGGTTATCCGGCGGAAGATTCCTATTCGTATCAAGAACGTCGAGAATCCTCGGGGCGGTGGAACCGTTATTCACCCTGATTCCGAAGTCGACGGATACGCCCTGCTCAACGGAAGCGAGTCGAATCCCCCCGTTATCCCCACTACGTCCTCGGTGTCAAGGGGTTTCGTTCCCTGGGCCTCGCCCGCTGTAGACAAGCATGCTCAAGTACGCCAACCGACAGCAGTGACGATCAAGGAACACATAATCGTCCTGAACGTTAACTCGAATAGAAAGAACGTCTCCCATGGTTTCCTTGCTACCATTTTCGGCACACTAGACCGGTATGGGGTGGTGGTAGACCTCATCAGTACAAGTGAGGTATACGTATCAATGGCCATTGAAGAAAATCTAGACAAGAAGGTGCTCGACCGCGTCGTGCGGGAGCTCCAAAAATGCGGCACTGTACGTGATCACGGCTTTCCGCCCCGCCCACGCGCCCCTGCCGCAATACATTCCTGACGTAACTTCTCCTCGCATGATAGGTCACCGTGGTGCGCGACATGGCGATCCTCTCGCTGGTCGGGAAGTTCATGCGGAACATGATCGGTGTCTCCGGGCGCATGTTCACCACGCTCGGTCAGGGCAACGTGAACATCGAGATGATAAGCCAGGGCGCGAACGAGATCAACATCTCGTGCGTCATCGACGGGCGCGACGCCGTCAAGGCCCTCAACCTCATCCACCAGAGCTGCTTGCAGATCAAGCCCGAGGGCGAGCGCGGGAGAGGTACGCACACACGCATTCACACCTGCGCTTCCGGGACATGCGTCCTGACTTCCTTTTCTGTTTGCGCTGTTCGTTCCTTGCAGTGGGCCCCTGGCTGTTCTGATGCTGATACCACGATAGAGCGGGCTGAGGACACCTGGAAGCATGCATGACTGGGGATATCTCAGTTCCGGACCTTTTTTTTTCCCTTGCGTTACATACTTACGTGCGGGGGGCCTAGAGTTCATTCAGGGGTGTCCAGTCGATTCGAGCAGTCAAAATCAGAACGTCGTGTTGTACCATCGTTCCACAGGAGGGAATCACGAGGCGCAGTTTGCGTTCGGTGCGATTTCCGACATGCTCTCGAAATGTTAGTGCCCGGCAACTCGCTGTAGGCATCCCCCCATGGCCCTCCGCTGTCACTCGGATAGTCTTGCGGTGCGAAGGCGGAGCTTCACAGGCGCAAGGTTTCGCCCAGCGTTTGCCGTGGGCGGTCCACGATTGCGTCCGCGAGGTCTGCGCAGAAGCAGGGTTCGGGGAGTGCGGTTTGGTTGTCCGTGCCTTTCCTTTCCCTACTGATCTGCGCATTCACACTTAGAGTTACCCGCCGGGTAAGCTCAGGGTCGTCGCGTGTGTTTAGTGTTGTCCAGGTCTTTCTGTCTTTAATGCTCACGTACCGTGGTGAGTTACTATCTACCATAAAATATGCTATTTAGGCTAATGCATTCTTCAAACCCCTCCTCAATTGTATGAGTGTCTGTGTCTCAGTTTGCTTGGAGCATTGGTCAAATATCGAGCCGGCTCCTCTTATCCGTGTCCGAAGACAAATATATGATTGGCCAATTATGAGTTGGGCATTCCACGTCGCAGCTGCTGCGACCCGGAGGTTACTCGACGGGATGTCCTCAGTCCCATCCGGTCATCCACGCCTGCCAGATATACTCCACCCGCGCAGACTTTGCGCTCCTCCGAGCGCGGTCCATCCCGTTTGAACACCGGCGACTTGGCGGCCTGGCCGAGAAGACCTTCCGACGTACGTCATGCCTCCAGAAGCCAGCCAGGCCCAGGACTCCAGGAAAGCGGATCGAGCTGTGTCGGGTCCACGGTCCATGAGGTCTGGAGGGCTGGGTGCCCTGCTTTCCGTCAGCCCTTCATGAAACCTTAGCGTCCCGGAGGCCGATTGGTGCAAAGCACCAACCACTGACGACGACTGACACCCACGGAATACTCACGGCGGGCACAAGGCGGTGCCTGTGCCTTGAGAAGGCCTGACCAGGGATGGCACCATGGCGAACGAGCTGTGTGTAGCGCGACCAACTCCGGCTCATGGGATATCCTCGTGAGCTCGAAGCGGCCAGGAAGACCTTCATCGCGTCTATCTTCCTGTCAGTTTGTTCGCCGGACAACGGATGGCGTGATGCCATCCTGGTCAATTTGAAAGATCGTTGCAAGGTATGTCCTTGAATTTACATATCATGATGAACATTTTCCTCATATCCTAAGTATTAGGTTCGAATTTCGCACCTTATGACCGATTCATCTTGTGCTGCATTGGACTCAAAGGATATGTGCTCTCTGGTCAGATATGTTCTAACACTCTTGGATGGATCAAGTCCAATGAAGGAACAACAAGTATTCCGAAGGAGGTATGTCACCGTCACCAGAGTTGTTCGCCCGCCACAAGCATGGCTACCTGGCGCAATGGTAGCGCGTTTGGCTTCGATCGCTCAACGGCTTCCAACCTGCCTTCGCGGAGGCGACCAAACGGTTGCAGGTTCGAGTCCTGCGGTGGTCATGTTTTTTTGCGTTTTATGGCCAATTTATGTGTATGTTTTACTCTCTGGAAGCCGTAGAAGGTGAAGACAGACCACAGATGTTGCAAGGATTATTCAAGTTGCTCCAGGGCCAGAACACAGCCACATCTATGTGGTTAGCGCCCAGACAATGTTCCTGCCAGCCTAAGCGGCAAGCCTTGTGCCAACCCCGACCTTCCCCGTCCCCCAATTGTGCCAACTTCCTCTCTCGCAAGTCCAACCCGGTGCGGCAGTGGTATGGTGCAAATCTATCCTGCAGTTATGAGGGTCTATTTACGGTCCCCGCAAACAGTGCCCACAAATATCAGCTTAAGAGTACTAATGGGCTGAAAAATGTGTGTGATAACCTCTTAGTTGTCAACTTGCCACTTTACTATAAAAGATTTGAACGTCAGTACTTAGCGTAACTGCAATCTACCTTACTGCTACAATCGCTTGGACATGTTGTTGCATACACTAATGTCCTGCTCGGAAGAGAAGTTAGAGCGTACCTCAATGCATCTCGCAATGCGCACAATGAATACAGTCACAAAAAGGATAAGAGGATAACTAAAAGGTTATCAGAACATATCTCCGCGGTCTGGAGCTTTCGATTCTTCGCCGGCGCGTGGACCTGAACGTGCCCGAAGCTGCTGGGTAAAGCAAGTTCTCATGTGAGGCTGTGTCAGGCGTAAGTGGGTCCCCATGATAGAACCGGATCGGCCTCATGGCGAACCAGACGCCAGGAAGGAGATTGGAAGGCCATGGAAAGGTTTCCGCGTTTCTTCGGTGCCTGACGAACAGGCACGGTTTGCGTGAGGCCGCTTACGGATAATAAGCTTCAATACACTGGTCAGTGACGAAGGAGGAGATGTTGCCGGACGCTGGGAGTGGCAGGGACGTACACGGTCTCACATGAGGGCATGCAAGCGGAGCAATCAGAGGCGATCAGCGGACTACCATTGTTGAGGGTGGCAGGGTTTACGTTCAGCGGCCAGGGCAAACAACGGAGGACGCAGGGCAGGAGGACGGACTGCGCCGCTGCGGACGTTGTACCGATGGTTGCTTGCAACTTGAAGCCCTATCGGTGTTTCTCCCGGTACGGGTTGTGAGGGGTTGTGTTGGCCGGCTAACTTAGAGAACACAATAGTGAGGGCGGTGTGCGGATGATTTGCAATGGGAGTGGATATGAGAGATGTGGAGAGGGTGGAATGATTATTCCGCTGAGCCGCCGGGTCGGAGGAGGGACACGAGCGCCTGGAAGACCGTCGCGAAGAAGCGCCTAGGTTGTCCGGGCTTGGGTTTCTTGGTCGAGCGTTCATATGTCTGTCATCTTTTCGCTCTCCGCATCTCTCTCTCTCCCTCCTCTCTCTCCACACTCCCCACTATCCTCTCACGTCCTTTCACGACCTCAATGCCCGTTACCCGCGACCTCTCCGACCGCGACCCACTCTCCGCTGCTCTTAGACCGCCCATAGACGAGACCGAGGAGGAGAAGGCATCCCGCATAGCCGAGGAGGATGCAGCAAAGCGCGTTAGTCACGCTATAGACGAAGCCATTCGCGTCGAGAAACAACAGCGCAAGAAACACAAGATCGTCCGCCTTCTGCTCCTTGGTCAGAGCGAGTCAGGTCTGTTCCCGATGCTTAGACGCGTTCGTGTACTAGTATACCCATCTCTATCGTCCTAGGCAAATCTACCACCCTCCGCCGTGAGTCTTTCTCTCACTTTGTGGGCACAGTGGGGCCCAGGGCGCGCACAGAATCCATCCATTCAGTTGTGAGATCGCCGAATTCTCAAGTCGGTGCGGAGCTTCCCCACATTCTATAGACCCGTTCGGTCCGTCTCCACCCAAGCGACTCGGGCCAGTAATGCCCCGCTCTATGCCCTCCGCCATAGGCGTCCCTAGGCTCGACTAGCCCCGCCTATTAATGCTTATCTCTTATTTCATTCGACTGACTCCTGGCGCAGAGTTTCAGAGATTATATACCCCCAACGCGTTCCGCGAGGAACGCATCCTGTGGCGCGCCGTCATCCAACTCAATATTGTCCGATCTATTCATACCATCTTGGATACGCTTAACGACATACGGCGGCGCGATGTCTATCCTTCCAGCCCATATACTTCCGATCCAGACTCGGATTCGGAATCAGAGAACCACGTCCAGCTTCCCCCTCATCTGGAAGAATTGCGCCGGCGACTCTATCCTCTTCGCCATATAGAATCGTTACTCATCTCAAAGTTGGTTCCTCCTAACGAGCACGAAGCAACGACCCTTGGGTATGGCGGCAGCAATAGCGTCAACGGGAACGTCGGGCACCCTTGGAATGGCCATCAGCCCGCCCGTCCCTTCCAGAACAACGAAGTCTTCGTCCGACCAGGCGCGGCGTGGAAACGGCGGAGTTTTGGCCGTCCTCAGTCAGCTGGGACCACGGGACAGGAGACCGTCGACGAATCACAGGCCGTCCTCCACCATTGCCGGTCAGACATTGTCGCGTTGTGGAACGATCCGGTCGTGCGACAGATCCTACGAAGACGAAAGGTACGGATGGAAGAGAGCCCCGGATTGTGAGTATTACAATTCAGCGCCGATTGTGATGCGCGGAGGCTCACCAGAAGCAGCTATCTGAACGACTTGGACCGAGTCACCTCGATACAGTACTTCCCTTCGGATGGTATGCTGCGTGGGGCTGTTCCGGTGCTTCACACGCTAACGTAACTTCATAGACGACGTGCTGAAGGCGCGCCTGAAGACCGTCGGTGTATCGGAGTACAGCTTCCACATGGAGGCAGGTGATGAACGCGGTACGGAATGGCGTATCATTGACGTCGGAGGGTCACGTTCGCAGGTCAGAGAGCATCTGTATTCTCCGCAGTGTGGTGCTGACGTGCGGCCTATTAGCGACGTGAGTTCAGTCAGGCTCCCATGTTCATTTAGCAGGGGCTGACCCAGTAATGCCAGCTACATGGGTCCCATTTTTCGACGATGGTAAGCACCATTCCTCTGCTGCATATATGCGTCATTTATGTCTAACAACGTGCGATACGCAGTGAATGGTAAGCTTTTTTGATTTTGAACTCGATCTCACATCTGTCCAACGCCTCATGGGGATATAGCCATCATCTTCCTTGCACCAATATGCGGATTTGATCAGGTTCTCGCTGAAGATAGGAGTGTGAATCGACTGGTGCGTCAACTCCTCCTCTACTTGAGCGTCCCATTCCATTTTTCACTGTGTTGTATAGGAGGATAGTGTCCTGCTGTGGAAGGAGGTCTGCTCAAACAAGCTCCTTGCCAAAGTCGACCTTGTGCTTTTCCTTAATAAGTGCGACATCCTGGAATCCAAACTCAAGTCCGGCGTTCGTCTCCAAAAATATGTGCGCAGTTTCGGAGAGAGGCCCAACGACCCCGAGGTTGCCCAAAAATGTGGGTGCATGCGCACCGCCGTCGGGTTTCACAGCGACTGAACATCAAGCATTATGCAGACTTCAGGAGCAAGTTCAGCGCAATCCATCGCGAACACTCCCCAATTCCTCGGAAGTTCTACGGGTTCTGTACCTCAGTAACCGTGAGTTGCCTCCATTTCTGCTTCGCATTTTTGGACTCACAACATTCCGTGCTGATAGGACACAACGACCACTGGAGGTATCATTGCTGCTGGTATGTTGTCAGGCTGCGAACCAATTTCTCGTCACATAACGGAGCTACTGACTATTGCGTCTTCGCACTAGTCAAAGATATGGTTCTTCGCGAACACCTTCGCGCCTCCAAGCTTCTCTAGCAATGGACCCCCACCTCCGCTTCCTGCAGCGCGCACATCTTTCACTGATAGTCGCACACGCCATCGTCGGGTGGTCACTGGCCACGGAACACAAGAGCGCCAGGTACGCGCACTGCATGGTGACTGCTTGAGAACCCTCCTCGCGCTTCCTTGGCTCGACATTCCGTTTGCCTTCAACTCAATCTCCTAGCGTCAATCCCACATACCCATCCCTCTCGTTACCCCTGCACCTGCAAACTGTTCCTGTGCCTTTATGCTCCCCGCGAGGCACGCTCCCTCCCATGGAGTATCCCTAGACGTGCGCTTGTGTCCGGATACTCCTCTGCTTGGCTACCATCTCATCGCCAGGCACGTCCGTGCTTGTCGTTCTCATGTCGTTTTGGCGTCGTCCGCGCTCCGACTCATCCGTTAACTTGGAGCCTCGCAGAGCCCCAGTAACTCCATTTATGCTTCATTCCCATAACCCATCGTTTCCCGCCCACACAAGCAACATGACATATCACGCGCTTTTCGATATCAATTGCTGTATCCTATCTCAAATTCCTCTCCTTGCCAGCACTGTTTCTCCTCCGCACTTTCCGTGCCCAGCCTAACTTATTTTTGTTATGCTCAACTTGCTGCATGTCGCTTGCTTACGGTTTTGCGTCCCCTCATTCGGTGCAACACCTGCTAACTATTGATTTACCCGCTCGCACCCCTCGCACGTTCGCTGCATAGTCCAGTACATACCCCGGTCGCTCATTTCCTGTCTTGCTCCTATATATCGCCTCTCCGCTGCATCCCTGCCACTCACTTAGTCCATGTTCCTCGCTTAATTCCCTCCCCATCTTCCCACCAATCCAGCATTTGGACTGTACATCCTGTATCTCTTTAGTTAACAGCTCGAGGTTAATAAGTGTATACCGTCGACCATTATACGTACACCTTTCTCTGTATCGTGAGGTTGTGGCCTCCATGCGTTAGGTACCGTACAGACCGGCGTGGAATGGCATGCTATACGTATTGGTACCCGCACGTCCCCATATGGCACCGTCCAGCCACCAACCACACAATCGTGTCATCGGTGCGCGAAGCTAGGCCGCGGGGATTCAGGTGAGTTCTCCCTGCTTCATATCCGTAGCCTTTCTTTCTAATTCCCAGGGGGATGCGCAAGGATTGGATCGTCGACCTCGTTGTTGGAGCGCGCCAACCCCAATACCCGCGCATTCGCGCGAGCGTATCGGAGGGTTTCATAGCCCTCCGACATTTTCGTTCGGACCTCCGACTTTGGCATCGCGCGCGGCCGCGTACAGCGATAATTCTCAGCGGCGCAGCGCCTCCCGCGATCCGCCCTAGGTGGACTCTGGAGACAACATCCATCCAACTTCACGGTTCGCAAATCCGGATACCCGGCGTGCGGAGGCCCACCGCCATCGCCCGCGGTTGGCAACTTCGCACCCACCAGGTCCGAAAGATCTAGGACGTGCGCATGGTTTACTTCCGGGCGCAGTGCGCCTGTGGGTCCGTATCGGCGCCGCTGGGCGTCCGCGCCCTCTCTGTGCCTGACAAGACTGACAGCCGCCATTCACGGGCAAACCAGCGCCTTCCGGGATTTGAGAAGGTCGCCTGCCATCGATCGTCGTGTCTCTTGTCAGACCTTCAAACTTCACGCGTTCTACTGGCCGGGATGGCACTTTGCACGGGCGTATGTCACGCCAACTCTTCGTGCCACCATCCATGTATTGACGCGTTGGCAGCAGTCGGACAAGATTCGGGCGGGCGCCGCGGTGGTTGCCAATGCGGTTCGCGCAGTCAAGATGAGTCTTGTGCAATGATCCAGCGTTGTCGGAGGGCTTGTGTTTCGGTGCGCAGACACATTTGTTCGCTCATGTGCTGCGCTTTGACGATCTCTGCGCACGATCTAGGATGTAACAAACCGCCAAACCCCACCCTTCCGGATCCTTACGCACGATTTCGCTGGATCTGAAGACGAAACACTCACCCTTCCCGCGAAAGTGTCGTATCCAACTTCAATTAGATGGCAGAGATATTGGTTGCGCAATGCCTGCAACCGCCCAGATGGTTCCCTTCCCGCGCTAGGGCATCTTCGGATCTACAGTTGACGAGCAGCAACCGCAAGGACCCTATACTAAGCTCCGAATCCAATATCAATCTTCCGGTGTACCGGCAGCGTCATCTACGAAATATCAGGATGTTAATGTCAGTAATGAGGTGCGCCGTTCGTCGCCTCCATAACAACTTGGGCTTCAAGCCGTACCAAGCCGTTTCATTTGTATTTCGAGCTGGTACAGCCTCAGTCCAGCCTGAGTCTTTGCACACCTTTTCATATTCTTAGGGAGATGTGTGCACTAGCTGCTGAGCCGAGGAGGCTAGATGTGGGCGAGGTGAGTGCTAAACGCCGATTTGGGAGGCTCGTTCACTCACTAGTCACTTCTGATACTGCTTAGAGGATGCACCGGAGGAACATCGCCGCGCATCCAATGATGCCGACGATGGCTAGCTAGACTGCTCCTATGGGCCTTCAGAAGCTTCATCAAGCGGACGGCCATGTTGCTGTTTGAGGAGGGCCATTAGAGATATGGTATGCTTAGAAGCCGAAGTCAAGCCGCATAACTGGCCACAACAGTGCGACGCTCAGGCATAGCGATAATAGGATGGTGAGCTGTGTGATACGCATCCCAAGCGCAACTTTAACTTGACACATGTACGTGTACAGTCGCACCCCTGGTAAGCTTAGGGCAGCCTGGCCATGCCACAATCCTGTAATATGAATTGCACCTGACGAGCACTCTGCCTAAATGTTCCTACCGCTTCCCTTACTTCCGCAGAGTACGACGTTGGCAGTATTTGTCTCGTCCCCATGCGTAGTAGGCTCGCACCCCACCACCGCATCCAACACTGGTGAGGTGCGAGCCTACAGATGGGGACGAGACACAGCAGTATGAAGTTAGTGCGACTAGTGCAATTATCGACGATCACATGCTGCGCAAGACGATACATCTGTGTCCGCGTCTCTCCGTGTTCTCGATAGTAAGTAAGATGCGTCGATGCACTAACGAGTGGATCTTTGAAAGGGAGCGATGAGAATGGTATAGCCTGTAATTCACTGGCACTAGTCTACTGAGGCATGTAGACGACGGTGGTGCCCCGGGGACTGTCAGAGGACCGGAGCATGGCTCTGCGCCATAGGTGGGGGAGGGAGGGTGAAACTAGGCAGGGTCGTCGGCTTCGCAACGTGCCAATGGACTAGATCAGCAGCTGAGAACATGTTCCCCTAGTCTCGCAAAACATCCGTGTTTTCCCGCTGAACAGAAGCAGAATTCACATCCCCCTGGAGTAGTGTAGGGGCCTATTGTCCCGAGGTATTGTCAACGTCGTCAACACTCGGCGGCGTGTGCGCACGCGTGCAGTGAGATGACCCCCGTTCCTGGGCTATCGGATGCGATCGCTCGAACAAGGCCACGCGAGCAATTGGCAGGTAGGCGAAGGCGAAACACGACCCCTTATTGTAGGTGTTTGTGGGTCCGTGCCAGGAGGCTTCCGATGCAGACTTGGAGCGTTACCGAGGTCTGAAACGCAATGGAGGGGCACACGGGAGAATGGAGCGTGGTATGGAGCGCGGGCTTCGGTAGACTTCACGCTAAACGCCGCTGAACTTAGATTTCTGTAATGGTATGTCCTATTGCCAAAGACCCATGAAGGAGACCTCTTTCCCTTGGAGGATGGTCGCCTATATTGGATGGCAAGGCAATGCGATTAGTGTAGGAGTAATGATGAACCTGAGCTAGTCGAGGGAAATCTGGTTAGACGGCTGCTGCGAGTGCAAAGGCTTAGGGTTTCAAAGAGCCGACGATCGTGGCAGCCAATAGCACTTGACTCACGGAAGGATAGCTCAGGAGGGGGAAGGAGGCTACGTATTGGTATGTGCGTGAGCATACGCAACGCTGTATTTCGCGGCCCTGGAAGTCCCATGGTCAGATTTGTATCGAACAGTTGGCGCAATCCATGAGATAAGAAGACAAGGTTTGTGGGAAATGATAGGCCGGCGGTTGGGAAAACTATCGAACGATTTGCAAGGCGCCATGCGATAGAGAGACCGCTGTGGTCTGAGACTCGAGACTGGCGCGAATGTATCGATCGTCAAATGGAGGTCGCACCGTGCCACTGAAGTCCGACTTTTGTGGTGGTCGCACGTCCGCCCGAAACGGTGTCGGTCGTTTCGCACGACGATTTAAGGGGACGCCAACGCCCGCACATAGGGTTCTCGGGAGAGCACTGGCTGACGCTCCGACGAGCGGTCCGTGGGTCTGCGGTCATCTGGTGGAGCGTCTTCAGCTGGAACATGATGGTTCATGATGACTGGAGCAAGATCGGTCACCTACGATAGAGGCCGATGAGACGACGAAGCTGCGAACTGCACCCCTCGGCCTTCTCGTGAGGCGACTGCGTGCAATTGTTTGGGCCTGGAGCCTGTCATCGATGAAGGGACGATTCCTGCAACATGACGTCGCGAAAGCGTCAAACGTTATGTACGCAATAGAGCTGAACTTGACGTCATGTACAGGTTGCATGAGAAGGTATAGGCGTTGATGTACTATATGCGTTGAGGAGGGAAGTTGCGAATCTGCCAGACTTCGGCCGTCGGACAAGCGGACAAATCGCGAAGCCCAGGACATCGATGTTCCTGGATCTGGAAGCTGTACTAAATCCATTCACCTTTCAGATGTCTAACTCCAGTGGTGCCCTTGACGGGGTATGCTGTATGCTCAGTAAGTGGGATGCACTGAACTGAACGGGATCTGACGTATCGCCGGACGGAACGGAGACGATCCATGGCGGAGGACCATTAATATTGGCATGGGACACCGCCTTGCCAGAAGGACTGGCGCCGGAAGATGGAACGACGTATGTACTTACATGCCTTCCGTCGGAAGCTTGCATGGAAAAACGGACGGGATACGGAGATGCGTCGTACAAGAGTCGACCGTCCACTTATCTGGAGCCTATCCGAGCATGAGGCGGTCGGACCAATGGGGGTGGGCTGACTTGTAGGAAATGAAGGCGGACGGTAAGACATTAGCGGAGACAATACGCCGAGAACAAAAGATGCCGCCAGATGAGATGAGGGCGGGAGTGTATTCGGCGATTTGAGGACAAGAGCAGGGTCCTGCGCAGGCCGGTTTTGTTTTGTGGCAAACTGAACCCGGGTGAGGACTGTTTGGACCGGAACGAAGTCGGAGGAGCGAGAGCGAGAGCGATGGGCCACAGCCTGCAGGCGCCCGTCGACTGGCCTGGGCGCCGGCCCGGCAGTCTGGGAAGGAAGGTGCGATGCCTTATATGGAGACGAATTGATGAGTTATTAGCGGGTCGAATAATTGGACGACCAATCGTTCCACCAACTCTCCCTCCTCCCCCCATCTCCCTCCGAGGCCCGCCTCGCCCTTCCCCTTGTCGCCCGTGTCGACTCCGTCTTCACCGACGACGCCCTCGCCGACGCGTTCATCCGCGTCCGCATCCTTCTTTTTGTCTTTAGACGGATAGTAGCCTGCAGCGCGTGCAGGTCGTCTCCCAAGGTGTGTACACCAACGCTCCACGTTTCTCGTACGACTATCCGCCCCACCCCATTCTAACTCTGTCTCCATATCTCCACTCTAGCTCACGCATCGCCTGCTAATTCTACTCCATAGACCTTTTTATTCCCTCCATTTATTCGTGTCAACTGCTCTTCGTCTGTTCCCTCCCTCCCACCCCTCCGCCAAAATGCGTGCGGTTCTGCGCCCGCTGTCCACACACACCGTCTTCTCCCCCATCGAGACTATTGTCTCCGTCTTCGTCCTCGCGACCCTCGCATACTTCCACATCCTCTCGGGCATCAAGCACTCCTCTTTCTTCGCCTCCTCACATCCACCTGCCCTCCGCCCAGCGTTCGCCCGTCTTACCAACGGAGAATGGGTTGGGGTCTCCCAACACGATTGGACAGAAGCCTGGAAGCATCCTGGTGGTAACCTCGACGCGTTGGAGTTGCAGCAGGTGGTCTTCACGCTTGAGGACAAGACACAGCCAGTGAGTTCTAATGTTTCACTGCGATATCATTTCATAGCCTCTTCGCCGCGCGCCTTCCATACTCCCATCCCTCACGCATCCATTCATTCAAATAAGCATGCGCGTGTGTGCGCGGATCCATGTTCGCCGGTGCTGATACGAACTGTTCGCAGACTGCCCTGCTTGATGCGTCTGCCATCTCACAACACCTGGTGTCAAACGTCCCTGCGCTTTCCGGCAAGGCCTATTCATCCCTTTGCCACCACCCGAACATCTCCGGAACGTCGTGTTTCACCAGTGTCTCTGGCCCTGGAACATCTCCAATCCTCACTCTTTCCTTCAAGCCGGGAACTCGGGATGATTGGCTTGGTTCGCTCCGGAAGGAGAAGACGATCACGCTTGATGGTGTCAAATACGACATTGACGCGGGGAAACGCCAAGAGAGTATCGGGGAGATGCAGAGTAGCAAGTGGGTTGCCTACGCTGTCAGTGCGCTCGTCTTGCGCTTCTGGGAGCTCACCAAGGTACGTGGCATGCCATTGCTGCGAAGCATCGCACGTACTGAACTTCTGAATAGAAAGCGGACTCTCTTGATATCCTTGTCGTCCTGACAGGATACATTCTCATGCATGTGACGTTCATGAGGCTATTCCTGTCTTCTCGGGCACTGGGTTCCAACTTCTGGCTCTCAGCCGGTATCTTCTCCTCGGCAACTATTTCCTTCCTCTTCACCCTCCCCATGTGCAGATCCCTGGACATTCCCCTCGATCCCATCGCCCTTACCGAAGCCCTGCCCTTTCTGGTTTGCACTGTCGGATTTGACAAGCCGCTCCGCCTGGCGCGTGCCGTGATGGCCCACCCCAACATGCTCAAGCCACAGGACGATGGGCGGATGAAGGCGGCTGGCGACGTCATTCTTGAGGCGCTCGATCGCGTCGGTAACGTGATCCTCCGCGACTACGCTTTGGAGATCGCTGTGCTCTTCGTCGGTGTCAACAGCCGCGTCGGTGGCCTGAAGGAGTTCTGCGCCGTTGCTGCTGCGCTGCTCGCTATGGACTGTTTAATGACTTTCACGCTGTACACTGCGGTTCTGACCATCATGGTGGAGGTACGTGTCATTGGCATCGCATTTCCCCCTTTCCTGTTCTGTGCGTGTCGATCATGGCGGCGCTTACGCGACATCTACACGTGATCGCCCCCTCTTCCGCTTCACGGCAGTCTCGTCATGGAGCTTTGCATTCGTCGTCTTGCTTCGATGCGCTCGTCTCTAACCGTCCTACTACAGGTTCGTCGCATCAAGAAGGTTCGGGACATGACGAAGGCCCGTTCCCGGTCGAGCTCAATCACGGCAGTTACGGCGAACGGGACGGCCGTTCGCGGAGTCTTGTCTCGCAAGAGCAGCAAGCAGAGTGTGACTGAGACGGAGACCGCGAAGAACTTGCGTCAGCGGGCAACCGACTCTGCCATTGGTGTCAAGGGTTCGTTCCTGAAGGATGGCGGTAGGTTGCAGGAAGCCGAGGAGAACCCGATGGCGAGGCTCAAGCTGCTCTTGGTGCGTATCCACCCGCCAGTGCAGCTCTGACTCGTCTGACAATACCGCCATGCAGATCGCCTCTTTCCTCACGCTACACATCCTGAACTTCTGCACGACCCTTACTCCCGCCACCGCTAACGCGCGTCACCAGAGACACCCACTTCGCACAGCTCCGGAGGTGGTCCCCACGCCCCGTGTCGACATCACTACCCCCGCTATCGCGAGCGTCCTGTCCCATCTCGCGGTGACACAGGAGCCTACGTTCACCGTCGAGGGCTCCGAACCTATTGAGCTTTTGGTTAAGGTTGCCGCTCCCGTCTACGTCCACGCTCTCCCCCTCGCTCCGGCCCTCCGTGCTGCCAATACCAACACGGGTGAGGCCATCGAGAACTTCATGTCATCCTGGAGTTCGCTTGTCGGCGACCCCGTCGTTTCGAAGTGGATTGTTGCGCTCCTCGCAGTCAGCGTGGCACTCAACGGTTACTTGCTCAAGGGTATTGCCGCTGGTTCTGGTCTCGCGGCCATGCGTGCGGTCCGCAGCCAAGGCGTTCGTTTCCGTTCGCGTGCCCGTTCCATCGTCAAGATCTCCGACGAGCCTGAAGCGGAACCGGAACACTCGACTGCTCCCGCTCCCGCCGTATTCTTCGCCAGCACCGCACCCGCTGTGGAGACTCCCGCACCCGCCCCTGCTCCCGAACCAGAGCCTCCCGTAAACCGTCCCCCTCCCCTGACTATCTTCAGCCGCCCGCTGAACTTGGAGACTGTCGACAAGAAGCTTCAGGACGTTCTCCCGATCAGGTCGCCTCCTCCCGTCGAGCCTATCACCCCCGAATCGCGCGAGGTCGAGCCTACCCAGGTTGAGGTGCGATCGCTGGCCGAATGTGTCGACGTCTTCGAGAACGGTCCTCGTCCCGTGTCAGTCGCGCTCAAGACGTTGAACGACGAGGAGGTCATCCTCCTGTGCCAAACTGGCAAGATCGCTCCCTACGCCCTCGAGAAGATGCTTGCTGACTTCGACCGCGCCGTGCGGATCCGTCGTGCCCTCATTTGTAAGTGGTCGTGTTTGCCTCCTTGTGTGCCTGGAGACGGACGGGGCTAATTCAACGCGTGCCAGCCCGTGCTTCGCGAACCAAGACCCTCGAGAACTCGCTCGTCCCGATGAAGGACTACGACTACGCCCGTGTGATGGGCGCGTGCTGCGAGAACGTCATCGGCTACATGCCCTTGCCCCTCGGTATCGCCGGCCCGCTCAAGATAGACGGCCTCATGTACCCCATCCCGATGGCTACCGCCGAGGGCACGCTGGTTGCGTCGACGTCTCGCGGCTGCAAGGCTCTCAACGCTGGCGGAGGCGTCACGACGGTCCTGACCGCTGACGGCATGACGCGTGGTCCCGCGATCGACTTCCCGTCCATCGTGCGCGCCGCGGAGGCGAAGGCGTTCATCGAGTCTGAGGACGGGTACGCGACGATCAAGGAGGCGTTCGAGTCGACATCGCGGTTCGCGAAGCTGCAGAAGATTAAATGTGCGCTCGCGGGCCGGACACTGTTCGTGCGGTTCGCGACGCGGACAGGGGACGCGATGGGCATGAACATGATCTCGAAGGCGACGGAGAAGGCGCTCGAGGTGCTCAGCCACGAGTTCCCCGAGATGGTCGTGCTCGCGTTGTCGGGCAACTACTGCACGGATAAGAAGCCCGCCGCGATCAACTGGATCGAGGGCCGCGGGAAAAGCATCGTCGCGGAGGCGGTCATTCCCGGGAAGGTCGTCAAGAGCGTGCTCAAGACGACGGTCGAGAGCCTGTGCAACGTGAACACGAAGAAGAACCTGATCGGGAGCGCGATGGCGGGTTCGGTGGGCGGGTTCAACGCGCATGCGGCGAACATCCTCACCGCGGTCTTCCTCGCGACTGGCCAGGACCCCGCGCAGAACGTGGAGAGCTCGAATTGCATGACCCTCATGGAGCCGTGAGTACTATTCCTACTGTTGTCGTGTCGAGGGCATTCTGTTGACAGGCGATTTGTCGAACAGAACAAATGGCGGTGAGGACCTCCTCATGACCATCTCCATGCCCTGCATCGAGGTTGGCACCGTCGGCGGCGGTACCATCCTCGAGCCCCAGGGCGCTATCCTCGACCTGCTTGGCATCCGCGGCGCACACCCCACGAACCCTGGTCAGAACGCACAACAGCTCGCGCGCATCATCGCGTCCGCGGTCATGGCAGGCGAGCTCTCGCTCATCTCTGCACTCGCCGCCGGCCACCTCGTCCGCGCACACCTCGCGCACAACCGCTCGCAGCTCAACACGCCGATGCCGTCGCGGCCACATACGCCGGGCCCCGAGGACGTCTCGCATGCGCAGCAGCTGCCAACGCCGAGCACGAGTGACGACAAGGGCGTCGCCGCACAGGGGTACGTCATTGAGGCGAAGTGAGCTGGTTGGGAGCTTCGTGCACGGTCTGGACCATGATGGTCGTTCGTCGCCGTCGTCGTGTTTGCTTGTCGATGCTTTGCTTTGGCGGAGGGCGTCGATAGCGCTCTCCGCACCACTTACTACTCACTCACCGTCCGAATTTTTCGTTTTGTTTCGCCCTTCGCCTTCCGATCTCTGTATTGATATCCTCCCGCACCAAACCGCTCCGCACTGCACTTTTACAACGCACGTCGCCGTTACCATTCGTCTCGTCGTCGACTCTGTCTCGCTCCATCTCTGCCATCGCGCTCGCACATACATATATATGCATATTCGTTACCCATACGCACTACC
The DNA here is from genome assembly GCA_000338015.2 of Ganoderma multipileum BCRC 37180. Taxonomy (NCBI): domain Eukaryota; kingdom Fungi; phylum Basidiomycota; class Agaricomycetes; order Polyporales; family Polyporaceae; genus Ganoderma; species Ganoderma multipileum. The sequence continues at coordinate 30,838 of BACB01002891.1, forward strand.
ACTTAGTCGGTACTTACTTACGCAATGTACAGTACTACTTCTTGCACTATGAATGCAATGGATAGAATTGCTCGTTGAGAACGAGCTCCGGAACATTGTTGCCGTCGTGTGTGCACTTAGCGAGCATCGAACAAAGCTGGACCAGCGAGTTCAAAGATGCTTATCATACAAGCCGACTTGCGTCTATGATATACACGCCTTCCTAACTAGGATCTACCAGTACACCCTTCAGCTCGAGCATTACCCTTGTTTCATCGAGAAGTACCGAGTTCTGCAGGCATCTCTTGCCCAAAGAGACCAGCGAGGAGGTTCTTCGCAGCCAAGGTGGCCATCCCCAGACGGGCCTCGTTGGTCGCGCTCCCGATGTGAGGCAGCACAATACACCTTAAATCTGGATCAGAATCGAGTCCGCGTAATCTGCACGGCATACTCACCTGGGAGCCTTGACAAGAGGGTGGTCGAGCCCAACATTGGGCTCGCCTTCGACGACGTCGATCCCCGCGCCATACAGCCATCCCTCATGCAGCGCCTTCGCAAGTGCGTCCGAATCGACAAGTGTCCCGCGCGCAGTGTTCACGAGCACCGCGGTGCGCTTCATTCCGCGCAGGAATGCCTCGTCGACGACGTGGTGCGTCGCAGGGCCCCCAGGCGCGAGCACGAACAGGACGTCGCTCTCGCGTGCGAGCTCGGGCAGGCCGACGCGGCGCACCTCGCGCACGCCGAACTGCGCCGCGAGCGCGGCGTCCGCGGTGGGGTTTGGGGGCGTGCGCTCGTTGCCCGCGTAGAGGCAGCGCGTGAAGCCGAAGGGGACAAGGCGCGCGAGCGTCGCCTGCGCGATGCGCCCGAAGCCGATGAAGCCCGCGGTGCGCGTCGAGCTGGGGATCGCAGAGCGCGTAGAATCTGGGCTGATCGAAGAGAGCTGGGGGCCGCAGAAGGAAAAGGGGGACCAAACGAAATTCGGCCACTGAGAAGGGAGAAGGGCGTGTGAGCGAGCCCTGTGTGTCGGGGCTTATCGGACAATGAGCGTTGTACTCACCTGGCCGGTTTGGACGACCTTGGTGGTCTCCTTGGCATTCCTGCCGGCCATAAGGGCGAGCATTACAGAGAGATCCGCGACGGCGTCGGTGAGGACATCCGGGGTGTACCCGAAGCGGACGCCGTGTGTCAATAGGGCCTTGAGATCTGCGTGCTCTGGAGACGGCGGACAGTGAGGGCGTTTGTTCGGGGAGGCGAAAAGGCGTTGATTGTTACCAACCGTAGCCGACAGACATGGTCGATACGACGCGTAGCTTTGGGCCGGCTGTGTCTAGAAGTTCCTCGTCGACCTGAGCAACAAACCGGGCTAATCAGTTTTATTCGGGTCCATCTAGAGGCGAAACAAGGGACACCTTATCCGACAACATAACTAGGATTCCCGACGCGCCCCGTGCATTCTCGAGCAGCCATCCACGCTCACAGGCTTTGTTGTGCGGCCACACGACGACCTGGAGAAAACGTAAGTTCGTGCCAAAGGATGAGTTGACAACTTACATCGAGCTGCGGGCTATTGTGTAGTAACGGCATAACGTCTGGCCCCAGGTCGCGACAAACGACCACCTTGAGCTTGTCAGCCATCGTCGATGCGCCGAGATGGGAGGTGATAGATTCTAGTCGCTCTACGGGGGTCGATGTTGACAGTGCTGGCTGTAGTGCAAAGACCATGCCCGTCGTCCAACTGGGAGCAGCGAATGGTCATGGCGGTATATATTCCAAGTGTGCCCGGCCCGGCGGGAATCTCCATCGATGCCGGATTGATGCCGGGCCGAGGTCATTAGCACAGCCACTGGGGCGTTGTTTGTCGCCAAAGTGGCCGCCTTGTCCGTTTTGCCTCGTGCCATCATCATCCCAACCACCTCCTCGTGCCGTTTCGCCTTTCATATTTATTGATTTATATCCCAGATTCGGCCTTGTTGGATGTTCGCCAGCATAGCAACACCACCGATTTGTTACCTATCGTCTTGCAAGATTCACCTGACAAGAGCAACAGTATGACGTCGGGCAATAAAGCCTGCCTTCACCCTTTCAAACACCGACATTGGGCCCCCGTTTATTCTATGTGATACTGACGTCCTTACCTCGCCCTATATATATTCTCTCAAGGCTCAGAGGCAGCCACTCTGGCATCAACATCTCCCCCCATGCCGGTTCACTTCCTGAACGGCCACCCTGCCAACAGGCTCCCAGCTGAACTATGGGACCAAGTCTTCGCGGAGTTACCCTATCCAAATATGTTGAAGTGCCAGTTGGTAAGTCCAGAATCTCCTCTAGGCCGTTTCCTGACTAACGAGTGGTTTAGGTCAGCCGCAAGTTTCGGACGATCATAGACTCTATGCTTCGACAGTATCGGGGATGGCTGAAAGCCCATGCACTCAGAAATATTGAGAATTCCAGGATTCCACTCAAGAAGCGAAAGAAAATGTTGCTTCGCTATCACCGCGCCTGGGAGAGCCTCTCCCCCCAAGGAGCCTTACCACCGGGCCCTTCGTTCCGTCCAGTCTCCACCCACATCCTCGCTCGCCAACCGGCACCCCTCGTGCTTGAGAGTGGTTGGGTCGTTGTATCCGACTTCAGAGGCGGGCTCAGTTTCCTCAAGCTCCCGACGATTTCTAGCGTGGATGGAGGCGCGTCCAATACGTGGACCATGAAGAAACAACTAACTTCGTCACAACTCCCCCCTGGGCTGATGACTTGTCAATTCGACCCGTCGCAGGATCTCTTAATCTGTCTCGCCATGAGCGATCCAGGACAAAACCCGTACGTTTCAAGACCACTATACAATATGGTCACGTAACTCACACGCGCGAATCCTCTAGACAGATTTATGTATGCTCCCTGTCCACCGGGCAGCAGCACTCACTCGCCGAGAACCACTTTTTCAACTCGGGAATCGAGGAGTCGGATGAGGTTCATAGTTTCCGGATACATAAAGACCTCATAGCCCTCTATGCTGGGGCGGATGACGACCCGATTCTCCAGGTCTGGAACTGGAAAACCGCTGAGCTCCTCCTAGTATGCCACGCCCAGCCCAAAGCCCTCCCATCCTATGCTAATCCTCTTACTTCCCGTAGACTGAAGACAGCTTCGATGCGTGGGGCGACACCGTCACCTTCGTCGGCGATGGGGTACTGCTCCTCGTCCAGGAGCACATTCTCCACCTCTTCATTTTCAGTGACGACGGTGTCGTCCACACATGCGACCTCAGCCTCCCGCGTTTCAGCGAGGATGCTGGCGTACAGCTCTGGACAACCGTCTCCCAGCCGTTCAGCCACGCCCCCGAGCCCGGCCACGCATTCACCCCGGACCCAGAGCAGGCCGTCGTCGTGATCAACATGGCCCGCGCCGTGCCCGGCACCGACACCATATGCTCACTCCTCCTCGCCATCCGCGTCGCCGGTCTCCTCGAACAAGTCCGTGCCCTCCTTGAGCACGTCAACAGGGCCCACGCCGACCGCCCCGACCCCGGCTCGGACCCCGACCACAACGCCTCTGACCCTGCCGGCGCCGCACCCCCGACCACGATGGCGACAGCGTTCGAGTACCGCGTGCCCTGGGCGGAGTGGGGCCCGCCGCACACGCGCTTCGTGATGGTGCCCGAGACGTGGGAGGCCCCCTCGACGTTCGGCCGGCGCTGCGCGCTCGCATACCACAACGCCGCGGGCGCGCCCGAGCTCGCACTGTTCGACTTCGGGGTCGACGCCCCGCGTGTCGCGGTGGGCGCGCGCACGCACGCGACCGCGGAGGGGTGGAGCATGGAGGTGCTGCCCGCGCCGACGAGCGTGGACATGCGGCTGTGGTTCGAGGACGCGGCGTGGGTCGAGAGTCGGCTGCCGTGCCGTGTGCGGAGGCGGCTCCTCCCTGTCGCTCCGGACCAGAAGGTCGTCGCGGCCATGCTGTGGGAGGACGGGGTGATACTCAAGGTGAGCGGTCCCCTTGAATGTGCTCGGGCTTGCACTGCTGCTGTGCGTATGTGTTGCTAACTGCCGGCCACTGCGCTCCCAAGACGACTCACAGAAACCAATGCGACTACTCGTCCATGTCGCTGCACGTCCCGCCGCCCCCGCTTCTATCTGGACCATCTCCGCTTTTACCGGTCCCAGCTCATGATCTTGCATGAGGAAAGGTCACCTCCTCCACCCATCTCTTCTGTTAGGTACTGATCAATACGGACTCTTCTCGACTCGGACGGCTGGTTATATGCTAAGCGTCTCAAGTTTCCCTAGGCCTCAGGCCTCAGGTTTTGAACCCGAATTATGCTCAATTATGTCTTTCCCTGCAGCCGGGAATCGTAAGGTACTGTACATTAGTATGAACAATATGAACAATATGAACAATATGAACGTCTATCATGTATGCTACCGAAGTCTCGTATGCCCCGATTACCTATACAATTGTGCGAAACATGCCAGATGTACCAGATAGAAATGTATGTGACGAAAACCAAATGCAAGCAGCACGCGTGCCAAACGATATGATACAGTCCTTGTCAGCTGCCAGAGGGCCCGGGAGAAGAAGACTTGGAGACAGACGATGAAGACGAAGACGAAGACGACGAAGGAGAAAGGTTGAGCTTGTTTATCTTGCCCCTGCGCCTGCCTGGAACAGCCTCAAGGAAAAGGGCAGGTTCGTTACTAGGCCCGTGAATCGAGATCTCAGAGCCCGTCCGGGGAAGGCCTTCCAAAAGATGACGAGGATCACTGGACGGCGGTTCCGAGTGCGCGCGGGCAATATGCGTATGGTCCACGTCCTCGTGCCGCTTCAGGTCGAGGTGGTCTAAGGCGAAGGCGGTGGGCCTGCGCGGCAGGCTGGCCCGCCCGCGGGGCTTCTGCTCCTGGAGGACGATTGTGGCGAGCGCGTCCCGCTCAGTGAGGGACAGCAGGGCCATCTCGGCCGACTGGACGAGCTTCTTCAGGTTCCCTATACGAGGCACATCATCGATACCGAGAAAGAATGGAGGGGATAGCGAGGGGGACGTACGTTCGAGGCCGAGCATGAACAAAGTCTGGGGCAAGACATCAGCAAAATTTGATGGATGCCATTGGACGAAGCCACCCACCTTCCTCGCATCGTCATCCTGCAGGATCTCCGACTTCAGCCTCTCACTGATGCCCTCCATCTCACCGAGATCGTCCAGGAGCTTCTTCATGTCGGGCGGCACCTTCGGGACGCCAATGTCGACCCCATCGGCTGCCGCCATGCCCTCAACCTCTCCCGGGGCCCCGGAAACGAAGAAATCGATGTAGTCGCGGAACGTCTTGGCATTGCGAATGATTTCACCTGGGAGCAGCTCGAGCGCGTGCTGCGTCTGCTCCTGAGCTTCTCGCAGGCGCACCGCGTTGGGCTTCGCGGGACTGCGGAGGACTCCGTGCTCATGCTCCTTGTGGAAGGCGGACAGCGGGTGCCTGACATCCAGAAGTTGTTTGTTGGCCTTTCGGTACTTCTTGACTGCCTTGTCGAAGACGCGTGAGTGGAGGGCGCTCTTGTACCGGGATGAACCTGCTTCTTGCAGGACTAGAGGAAGGTGGAGAGATGTTAGAGATCGTGCAAAGACTGCGCGATGAAGGATGCCTACCAGAAACGAGGATGGTAAGAGTGCCCACGCCGAACAGGGCCCAGAAGACGAAGATAGAGCGGCCCGCCGGCGTCTCAGGGGAATAGTCGCCATATCCAGTTGTGGTGAAAGCGATGAAACCTGTGGGCGCGGAGAGACGATTAGCTCCAGAGACTCTGGCGAAGGCAGACACACGCGTCTTACAGAAGTAGATCCCTATTCCATACGTCCACCCTTCTGTGGCACAGAAAATGCCAGCCCCGGCCTGCACCCACGCCATAGAACTCAGTGGGATGGAAGACCAAGCGATTAGGAGCTACGTACCGTCCAGAAGATGAGGAATAGCGACCATGCAATCGTGAGCTGCAATGGGGGAACGTAAGGGCGCCCGCCCAAGCCAGACGACCGACAAGACGATAGAAGACGCACCTTCGCGTAATACGCCCGCCTCTCCTCCTGCGCCGACGCCTCCTTGAGCTTATCGTAGTTGAACATCGGGCGCTGGCTCGCGTCCCGCGCAACCTCCTTGAGCCACCGCGTTGCGGGGTGCGGCCTGCTCACGTCCTCGTACGAGCCCGCATGCTCCGGCCTTCGCGCGCTCGACACCGGGGTGTGCGCAGGGCGCCCCGGCGCCCCGACGTACGCCTCGTGTGGGAGGTCGGGCGGGTGCACGTGGTGTCCGGAGACCGCGAGCGCGAACTTGGTGAGCATCGCGGACATGCGCCCGAGCTGCGCGTGCGTGGGCGTCTCGGGGTGGCCGACCCACCCGCTCGCGATCGCGTTCTGGAACGCGGCCGCGCGCGTGTGCTGCACGGCGGAGACGACGCCGAGCGCGCCCGCACCGGCGTCCTTCTGCACCGCGGCGACGTGCTCGAGCAGCTCGGGCACGGGCGCGGGCTGCAGCTTGTCGCGGCGCGCCCCGAAGTCGCAGAACATCTCGAGGGGGACGCCCGCCTCAAGCGCGGCCTCCTCGAGCTGCGCGTTGGAGAGCGCTTCGACATTGAGGTGCTGCTTGCGGTGCCTGGGATGGAGCACCGAGTCGATGGTCGCGGTGCGCTTGATCTTCGTGCCCATCCGCCTGAAGAACGGCAGCTTCACGCCAGCCATGTCGAGGCCGAGCACGCGGAACGCGTCCGCGCCGTCCGTCTCGGCGTCGGGCACCCAGATCGGCTCGTCCTTCTCGCGGAGGCGGAACTCGACTGCGCGACGCCAGCGGGCCTCCCACCGGCGAAAGCGGCGCGCGTCGCGACGGCGTTCGCGGAGGTTGTGGACGCGACGCCTGTAGCCTATTTCCAGGCCTTCCATGATCGTCTCCCGACACATCGCGATGGCCACACCAATGGTGATGACGCCGAAGGATAGGAAAAGGCACGTCCAGACCCTCGCACCAGTGCTCAGGGGCACTATATCGCCAAAACCGATGGTCTCGATTGAGACTACGGTGAAGTAGAGACCATCAATGTAGGTGAGGTCCAGGATGATGGAGCTGAGAAAGCCACAGAATGCGATGTAGAGGAGAAGGATCATGACGAGGATGACGAGTGCGCGTTGTTTCCGCGTCAAACCACTCCCTGGGAGCGAGGGTTGACCGTGAGCCGACGATATTGAACGTCCAATGTGAGCTACTGACCTCGCTTCGCAAACTCGGGCGTACGCACGAAGTCTGTAATCAGTAGAACATTCGTGACGCTAGATATCGCGGTAGAGCACAGTGTTGACCAAAAGGCCTGGCCGTACGTGAAGCCGTCATCGAAGCGATGCTCGACACCGAAAATAGTGATAATGATAATGTTAATGACGTCTACGGCAATGTGAGTGGTAAGACGCAATAAGTTTTCGAGGAATACCTACCGTGGAGCGTCAGGAAACCGAAACAAAGAAGTGTCACAGTTTTGACCCTCTTCTCAAGGAACCGCAGGATGAGCATGATATTTGCGATTGCGACACAGACCATAGAGAAGGCCACACCGATGTCTAGGATGGGAGGATTGGGCTGCGTGGCAACGATTTGGTTGTTCTCGGTCTTGATATACCATTTCTCGGTGAGCCCGGGGATTTCGAGGAGGATAGAGAATGGAATTATGGTGCCAGCGACGATTGGAATCCACCGGTAATTGGGGATATACTTGTCCAGATCAAGAAGCTCTGCATCAGAAGGCCAGACGTAGTCCTTGAACCTTTTGAAAACAGAGGGCGCAGCCGGAGAAAGATCGTCGGAGGAGCTACGACCAGAGACGGCGGTGCGAGTAGCGTCCGAATAGACACGGCGGATACGACGATGTGGGGTATCGGATGTGAGAACGTCATGAGAAGAGCGATCATGGTCTTCGCCGTCAGAATCGTCGTGGTCGAAATCCTCGGACTGACCGGAATCCCTACGAACCGCTTTCTCCGGATCATAGTCGCGACGACGAGTACGCCGGTGAAGCAGGTTGCTGAATATCATCGCAGGTACGGCGAGAGCTAAGATCCCCATGGCGAGACAAGGAGCAAAGGGAGTTGGAGGCAGAGGGTGATTAAGGCTGCACGGATGGCGGGCGGGGTGGTGGTCTGGACAGGTAGAGATTAGGTTGTAGTGAATTCGAGAAGTCGGCCAACGCACCTCATTGATACCTCGTGGACTGCAGCGCGAATGAAAGAAGACGATAACGGGTCATGTCCTGGAGAAGAGGCGAAGGGGCGACAAAGAATCAGCCTTCGGGTCGTCCGGGAGAAGGCACTGTTGGAATGTCCCAAAGTTATTGTTAACTCCGCGTTGTGATCCGTACGATTTGGAGCTGAGGCGCTGACGTACTACACAGTGAGTAGAAAAGCAGTCGCAAGACTGGGCGCGCTCTGGCGTAGTGACAAAGGGGATGGTGGGGGAGAGGAGGCGGTCAATTGCTACGATGCGCCATCAAGAGACAGATAAGTATGGATTCTCACTCGTCACACAATTCCATCCCCTACAACGACAACGTCACCACCGTACGCCCTCCCCGGCCCCGCGCTGTCACAGTCCACTGAACTTGAGAGGGTTTTGAAATAGCGTGCGAATGAGGATGTGGTCATTTTGCATAATCGACAGCTGAGAAGAGCCTAGCCCAACTGCACAAGTGGAGACGCAACAGGGGACAACCACCACCATCCCACTCCGGCTCCCCCCGACCCTGCGTGTACCCCAAAAGGAAATTCCCGCTATCTAATCTCCCTCTCGGTTTGAATCAAGCTCAAGAATCTGCGTCCATCTTGTCTGCTGTGTCCCCCCACCTCCTTGTCCTCAGCCAAAATGTCTCTCGAACAGTACCAGACAGAACTCATCGAGCAGGCCATGGTCGTCGGCGCCCTCAAGTTCGGCACCTTCACCCTCAAGTCTGGCCGGTCCGTCCACTCCCCCGCGCCCATATCCTGAACTCCCTCTGAATCTTCCATCCTCCCTTCGCCCGCGGCAGAACCTCCCCATACTTCTTCAACGCCGGACTCCTCGCCTCAGGGCCCGTCCTCGATACCCTCTGTTCCGCGTACGCCGCGACGATCGCCCGCGCGCTTCGGTCCACACCTGGTCTCCCCGCGTTCGACGTCCTCTTCGGCCCCGCCTACAAGGGCATCCCCTTCGCTGCCGGCACCGCGCTCCTCCTCCACCGCGACCACCAGATCGCAGTCGGCTTCGCGTACGACCGCAAGGAGGCCAAGGACCACGGCGAGGGCGGCGTCACCGTCGGCGTGCCCATCAAGGGCAAGCGCGTCCTCGTCCTCGACGACGTCGCCACCGCCGGCACCGCCATCCGTGGCGCCATCGACACCGTCACGCGCGAGGGCGGCGAGGTCGTCGGCGCCGTTCTCATGCTCGATCGGCAGGAGGTCGGGAGGGAGTCGGGCTCGGGCTGCAGCATGGTCGCGGAGGTCGAGGAGCTTCTCGGGGGCAAGGGCCGCGTGTCGACGATCCTCAAGATGCACGACCTTATGGCCTGGTTGCGGGCGCATGGGCGCACGGAGGAGCTTGAGAAGATGCAGGCGTATTGGGAGCAGTACGGTGCGAAGGATGCCGCTGCATGAGAGCCGTTTGCATGCGGTGCTGGGCTGGACTGATGGGGCTCAGGCGGTGGGGGGGCCCTTAGACGAGAAAAGCAGACGGAAGATCTGGTCAAGAACTTAGAAGTCGTTTCATATCTTCGCTTCTGTATATCGAGCGAGCTTGTATAATACAGCGAAGCACACCACGCAGCGCTTTCCTCACACCGCTTTTGGCGGTGTAGATCACGGGTGGAGCGGAGGTTAACTCGCAGGATTACCGTATTTATGATCCCGGTAACTGGTCTCGACCTCTGGGAAGCACATCAAACTAACCAGACGCGGTTAGGAATAATATGGACGTAAGCACAGCTATGTAGGACAGGGCCCTGGATGAACACAACATCGAAGACTCTCTCGGCCAAATAACCGCCCTCTGCTTCCGCCATCTGGTGGCAAAACTCACGCACAACGCTGCAACCCGCTCTGTGTCCGCCTGCCCATGACCTTTACGGCATGGCCAGACCGGGACGCGTTCCAATATCTCGATGGGACCGTAGGCAATCCGATCGCGAGGCTGCGGGATTTGTGCGTTTGGCCGTATTGTCAAACGTGCATGATACAACCTGCCTCTGGCGATCATGCGGAGCGCGACATGAAGACAACCCCAGACTCGAACCGCTAACTCGCCGGCATTGGGGGCCATGAGACCCGTCACGTTGCTTTGGACGCGGCGACGGCGTCTTTCGCGCAGTGCGCTTGCAAAGGCGACCGGCGCGTGCGGAAAACCAACGATGACAGCATCATTCAAAAACCCCATAGGCTACGGTGCTTCTACAGGAGAAGATGGACACGAGGACACTGAGTCGATCATTGAATCCCAGCCGCAATTCGGGCCGGCCTACATTAATCGATGGTCTACCGAGCCGTCCGAACCTCAGCCCATCGACTCAGCATTCGGTGCCCAGCACGCAACGCTCAGCACTGGCACCATCAAAAATCGAGAATCCTCAGGCTGCGGTACCAGTTCTTCTCCTCAGCCTCCCATCTTACAACTCCTACCCTAGCTCTTGCAACGAGCTTCATCCACCTTGACACTTCGTCCCTCCATCCTGATCGCTCTTTTCGCAGATGTTCAGCCTGCTGGCGAGTGTATACGCTCGGGTGGACGTAGAACCGAGAGTGTTGCTTGGGAATGAACAAGCCACGGGGCCATGGCATCCTATATGCATAGGCGTGAGGAGCAAGACGTCTAGGCACATAAGTTGCGACCTTACCTGACAGTCATTTCGGAGCCGTCGTCGCACTCCGAGGCGGGAGCTATTGGGAAAGCTTGGCATATGGGCCAAAACTCCGTTACCCACCACAAAGGCGAGTAGACAGTGAGCTGGTCATGCATCGGAGTGAGCGCGTCCCGAACATCATGCTCCTCCTCGCTCGCCATTGGCACACGAGGAGCGACCGTAGTAAGGTGGAAGTACCGAGGCTGCAGCGGGCGGGGACGCTCCTTGACCACGGGGTACAGCGATGCAGGGTCGAGACCAATCTTTCTGAGCTTCTCGGCTTTGAACAGAATCCCAGTGTTCATCCTGAAGCATTCGCGGACCATCCAGCGCAGCGATATGCGTCCGAGGGCGTGTGGCGTGTCCTTTGACGCCGTACAGCCTCCAACGTCTAGTATGAAGGGAGGAATGAGATCACAGACTGCAACAGACTGCCGTCGTCCGAGGTATAGCGAACGTACCGCGATGACTACCGGCAAACCAAACCTCTTGAACATCGGTATGGTCTTCAACATTTTGTGTGTCAAACTGCGTGCAGTGATCACCGAAAAAGTGGTCGCGACAGCATTCAGGCAATGCATAACAACTGTTTTTTCCAACATACCTCGTAGAACTTGGGGTGCAAGCGTGCCCAACAATCATGCAGTGCCAGAGCCTGCCTGAACACCCGAATGGAGGTATTCGACCTTGTAAACGGAAGTGTGCGAGGAAAGTACCTCGGCCCCACGACGGATGAGAGAGTATCCCTGTAGGCTAAGTGAGAACAGTGTTCTTAGTAAGCCGCGTTCTAGGGAACCCCTACCAGACGCCGACAAAGTCAATGTCGACCTTTATGGGACTATATTTCTGCTGAAATCTTTTAAACAACGTATGCCAGCGATCGTCAACATCCCGCAAGTACAGTGAGTATGCATGCCGGACCCAACGAGATTGGTCCTTTGGCAATAGACCGACCTTACACAATGATATATGAGTACACGATCCACCCGGAACACATACCAGGAAGGTATGACAGACTTTGTGAATCATTTCTGCGAGAGCTCGTGCGGTGTATGCACCACGAGAGAAGCCGAATAGGGAGATTTTGTCCCCAGGTCGGTCTAACACCACGAAACAGGTTATTATACTGCAATGTTGGTTCGAGTTCCAGACTCACAGTCATAAACGAGGTCCCGATAAGCATGCACAACATCGTAATCGAGACCGACGGCGAAGTCCTTGTCTGGGAGTATATTGGCGGGCAGACCATATTCCCGATAAATTGAACCATCACTGATACCCTTCCCATATCAGCTTGAAATGCACAATCGACCGCCTATGTCAAGAGTAACTCACTCATCAGGACGGTAATAAAGACGCATCTGTTGGTTTTCGCCGTACCGGCTGTCAGTGAGCAGGTCGAAGAACTTAAAGAGATTCGACTCCTAAAGAGAGTGATCAGTCGGTGGTACATGCACACTAAATAAGGGAATGTGCACATACGGGAGCGCGATAATTACTGCCAAAGCCGCTGTTTGAACCAAAACAGAGCACTAGTGTTCGCGCGCTGTGACTCGGGGGAACAATAGCGACGTCTCCTATCCCATCCGAGGGTGAACGGCGGGAGAACAAAGGGGAGGGTGTCGCTGAGGAAACGGTAACTTCGGCGGTGGTGCTTTGCGAGACGTTCATTCGTCTATGGGAAGAGCTGTCCGCGGGCTTGTTGGAGATTGTGTCGGCGGACATGGCGGATGAGCGGTTGCCAGTGAGAGAAGAGAAGAGGAGCAAGCGCTCTTGGTGCGATCAGCGTAGCGCCGGAGGCCTCATTTCACTTGTCCCCACCTTGCTCTCGCTCGCTTATGCTTATTACATCCCCTTCATCCTGTCCTCGTCAAGCCGTGAGCCAATATTTGCTTAGTCTGGTCCACCAGGATGATTATAACGTCCCCTATCTCACTCGAGCATAAGCAGCAGGAAAAGAGGGAGGGAGGGGGGTACAGACCCCGAGTTGGCACTCCGCGAGCTCATTCGCAAAGGAACAGCACCGTGGCTTCGTCGACAATTGTGTTGGCGGGCATTAAGGATAGTGGTAGGAAGTGATAGGGGCACGGGAGGGTGGTTCCCCACGAGCGCCTAAGGGTGTTGGGCAACTGAGCTTTGGGTCAACCATAAATTATCTCGCAGACGGTACACCGGGGTCTACACGAGAAAACAAACAAGAGAGTCAGTGGAATCCATGAATTATAGGGGAAACCAGCCGACATCAATCGATCTACCGAGCCGTCCGCGCCCTTCAACCCCACGCGCACCCTGCGCATCACTCTGCACGCGTACTCGAACCCCCAAGCCTGCATCCTCCACCCCAGTTCTTGACCCCTGTTGCCCTCGCGGTGCCCTCCCTCGGCCGCCCCGAGGGCTCCTCGTATCCTCCGCCACCGTTCCGCCTCCGCCTATCCTCGCCCATGAACGAGCGCACGATCCACGGCGCGCTTGCCCACCTCCGGAGCGCACTCGTGTGCCACACGCCCCACCACCACACGTGCGCAACGATGGCCCCCGAGATGCTTACGGCGGCGGCGCGCGGGCCGCCGTTGAGATAGTCCATGAGGATGTAGGCGTACGGTAGGTACTTGGTGGGGAACGTGAAAAGCCCCCAGAAGCACGTCTGCGCACCGGGCGGGGCGAGTGCACAGGAAAGGTAGATGAGTGCGTTGAGGAAGGCGTGCGTGTGCGTGGAGGAGCCGAGGGGCAGGTTGAGGATCTGCGGTAAGGAGAGCGGGTCAGCGGGCGGGACGGTGGTGCGTGTCGGGCAATATTGATGGGCAGAGGGTGAGGAAGGGAGACGTACGAGGATGTTCAGGCAGACGAGGAAGAGCTGCCATGCGTAGTCGGCGGAACGGACGGGGAAGTGGCGGGACTCGATGTCGCGTGAGTTTCGACTGTGGCCCGACTCAGCATAAGTGGGACGAAAAAGGCGAGAGGGATTTACTAGAACAAGGCGAGTTGGATTAGGAAACTGATGGGTGCCATGTCTGCCACAGTTCGTCAATCGATGGAAGAAGGACATAAACACGGATCGCACCTCCGATGAAGAAGCTGGTGAATGGTCTCCATATCTAGTTGAACGAAGTCGTTGAGCCCCGCGTATATTCGTGTCTTCCGCCTCGATGGAATACCAAAAGTGAACTTACCTCACCGGTTTTGAGAATCTGTTTCCCTGTAAACACAAGGCTCCAAGGCTGCACAGACTGCATCTTGATGGACAATGTAATCGTCAGTAGTGCTCCACACAAGAAGCGGGTGACTGGAGGGATCTTGCGGATGTCGTTCATTAGGCTAGCCATGCTGGGATGTGGCTCGGTGCTGCTGGCGAGGGTGGTGAGTGCAGTGAGTTTAAATTACGAAAGGCTGAATAGCTATGCCCTCGAAGCTGTGAAGGCCGCTTGAGACCGAGGGATGCGCGGTACCGACAATGACTTGGACGGGCGCTGGAAGCTGTACTTCCGAACGGTATCGCGGGAATACGACCACGGACATGTCTCGATTTCGCCTGCGGTCACGATACAACGTCGAGTACTGTACGCGGCCGCATGTCACTAGCAACTGTATCATAGCCGTAAGAAGATCTGTCAAAACTTCAAGCGCAGACGCAATAGCATCCACATACCTCTTCCCAAACATCTATCTCTCTCCCCCTCTCGTACTCATCCTCAAGAATCCAACCTCCGTCCTGGGCCCCAGTTACGGCTAGCTGGCCGCACAGGCTCCTCTCTCCTCGGGGGAACCGCATAGACACCACCTCCAAGGTTCCTCGGCCGCCCATCGCCCCCGTCCTCGCCCATGAGAGAGCGCAAGAATCGCGGCGCGCTCGCCCAGCCCCTCAACAGGCCGGCGTCCCAAACGGCCCACCACCAGAGGTGGCCAACGACTGCGCCGGAGACGCTCACAGCGGCAGCCTGTGGCCCACCCATGAGGAAGTCCATGGCGATGAACGCATAGGGGAGGTACTTGACGGGGAATGTGATGAGGCCCCAGAACGACGTCTGGGAGCCTGCGGGCGCGAGCATGGAGGAGACGTATGTGAGCGCGATCAACAGCGCGCGGGTGTGGATGGATGTGCGTAGGGGGAGGTTGAAGCCCTGTGTTTGGGGTGGTTGCGCGACCAGGTGAGCCTACTTCGGGCGAAAGCATGAGCGGCTGAAGGGTATTGACGCACCAGGATGGCCAGACTGGCGAGGAAGAGCTGCCACGCGTAGTCTGCGGAACGTCCGGCGAAGTGTTTTGATTCCAACTCATCTGAATTGCGGCTGAATGTTCATGGACGGTTAAGAACATGGGTAGGTTGCGGTCCGCAGAAGAGGTACGCACTAGAACATTGCAACATCGAATATGAAATTGATTCCGGAGCCTGACAGACGGTTGTTGTTGAGACAGCGATCGCTAGAGTGGGGAGTGTAGGTATACCTCCGATGAAGAAGGTCGTGAATGCCCTCCATACCTAGTGGGGAGAGGAATGAGGTTAGTTACTCGCACCGCCACGATCTCAGACGGAGGGTCTACACTGAAAACATGGGATACGAGGTTTTGCGACTGACCTCAAATCGTTGGGTAACCAACTCCCGGACAAACAAAAGCTTGTACGGCGAGACGAGCTGCACCATCATCGGTAATGACACCGACACCAGTGAGCCACACAGAAAGCGCGTGACCGGGGGGATTTTGCGGAGCTCTTCAATTAGCGACATGTTTCATTGGTGACGGACTAGACCAAGCAAATATAAGCCCAAGGTCTGACGAGTGCAGGACGAAGGGATGGAATGAGCGAGCGAGAGCAGGGCTGGGACAAGTGAAGTGACGTCTCGAGCCCTCGACGCCTCAACGTTCCACGTTCCAGTCGCCGAAGCGGCGCGCACGGGCCGCTCCCGGGGCGCTAAGCCTGAAGCCTCAATAAGATGTTAGCCGCGCTCTCCGAGTCCTTTGCAGCGACACTAGTACACTTATGTCCTCCCCACACAAGCGCAACTCGTCATCGCGTCAGGTTCACCACCACCACCAAGGAAAGCAGGAGGACGTGCAAAGTGACGTAAGTACAGAGAAAGTGCCAGTCGCGTGAGGCTTGTACTCCTGAGTGAGACGTCAGATTCGCTGTTGTTCTTGGGCCTTGAGGTCGGGTACAGATTGTCAGCCCCGAGACAAAGCACCTGGTCCACGGTCTCTTCGAGCCACCGAGTGTGCATAACCCCTGCTCGCCAATCGGGATGTGCAACTACTGCGAGAAGCTGGAGATTGGTCTCCACATCTCCGGCAATGCGAATCTCTCTGAGCGCT
The DNA here is from genome assembly GCA_000338015.2 of Ganoderma multipileum BCRC 37180. Lineage (NCBI taxonomy): Eukaryota > Fungi > Basidiomycota > Agaricomycetes > Polyporales > Polyporaceae > Ganoderma > Ganoderma multipileum. The sequence continues at coordinate 47,005 of BACB01002891.1, forward strand.
CGCTGCGCCCTTGCAGTCGCTTCACTAAAACTAGCCCCATGTACGATGACCTTTGCAAGGAGGGAATCGAAGTCAACACCGACGTTCCACTCAACCTGCGGATCATGCGCGTAAGGTCCGTTGGAAAGCCATGTGTCAATACGCACACCTCTTCCAGCCAGCCACGAGATATCCGAGGGACGAAGAGTGCCTGGGGATAACCGGAAGGAACGATGCGGATCTTCGAACACAAGCCGCAGCTGGATAGCGTGCCCGTTCGGAGGAGCGGGTGGCGATACGTGTTCAGGCTGCACGTCCGTTGGGTACTCCCATGTCTCCAGTTGCAGTTCCTCGGTCCGTCGACGAGGAAGAGTCAACGAGCCATGTTGTGAACTGTCATCGCTGGCAGTTGGTCCAAGCACTGTGGGACCCGGGTCACGGCCAGTTCGCCGTGGACAACATCCGACATCACCTGGCAGCTGATTTAGATTTTCGTAATCGTCCCCACAGCAATGTCGTGACCGAGAACCAAGGTCGCCATACGACAGGCAAGCAAGTTGATTGAAGTCAAGTATAGGAGGATGCCTAAAGGTGTGTCTAGTCCGGAGACGAAGCCACCCTTGAGGTTGGACTCCGAGGAGGGCAAGCGTCAAGGTGCAGACGCTGGGCAGGAGCAGGATGACAGGGTGACCTGGAAGGTACTCAAGCACTCACCACTCTTTCCTTTGCTTTGAAGTGCAAGTTGACCTTCCTTGCATTCCATCAGCATGCCGTCTCCAAAATCCGAAATATCCAGAAAAAATCCACAACTGCCAACCCTAACAACCCAGGCTACGCGCGACAGAAGCTGCAGGGCAAACTCTGGGTTCGTGAGACTTGACGCGCTCCTCGACCCTGGGTCGTTCAGCGAGCTTGGTTCGCTCACTGGGAGGCCCCTTTATGACGAGGCGACTAAGGAGGTCAAGGATTTCGTTCCCGCGTAAGCGATATCTACGCTGTTTTTGACAGCGCGCGACTGACTCGGCCTTCCGAATATTCAGTAACCAAGTCACCGGGTGGGGAACGGTGGACGGTCGGAAGGTGTTTGTAACCGCTGACGACTTAGATGTAATGATCATCCATAGATTCGCCTCCTTGACGGATCAAGTGGAGGCGGCAGTGTCGCTTCATGTGCGTATTCAGATGCATATACCGAGCCTCAACTAAAACTTTCATTCAGATCTTGAGGCCGGTGCAACATATATCCCCCCTCTTGCCGGTCTAGGCCAGAGCATGACAGCTATGACCGTTGTTCCCGTGGTCAGTGCGCTACTGGGGCCAGTCGTTGGGTTGGGATCCGCCAAGGCCGTAACGAGCCATTTCACCGTGATGGTCAAAGGCGTTAGCCAAGTGGGTTGCATCTATCCTGGCTACCATGTCGACGCTGACTATGAGGTATCAGCTCTTCGCGGCAGGACCTCCAATCGTCAAACAGGCTACCTTCGAAGACTTGTCTAAGGAGGAGCTCGGGGGTTGGGAGATCCATGGCAGAAACGGAACGGTTGACAACGTCGCGGCCTCCGAGCTCGATGCTTTGCAGCAAATTCGCATTTCCTCTCCTACCTCCCATCTTCCGTCCAACTCATGCCCCCGGTCTACTCATCTTCCGATCCTCCGGATAGACGAAAGAATTTGATCAGTATCATTCCGCGACGGCGGGCTCGAGCATACGATATCCGGGCACTTGTGCGATTAATTGTGGACGTGGACGGCCCACCCTCTACCTCCGCTCGTGAAGGACGACAGCCCCATACTTCTTCGAGATCGGTGCCACCTGGGGCAGATCTATCGTTCTCGGTCTCGCCCGTCTACAAGGCAGGCCTGTCGGCGTGCTCACGAGTGACTGCACCGTCGGCGGAGGTGCACTCGATGCACTTGGAAGCCAAAAAGCGGCCCGATTCGTCAACCTTTGCGATCAGTTCGGGTGAGCATCGTCCTGTTCCCTGCGCGCTACGATTTTCTGCAATCTAACGGCGGCAATGAACAAGTATTCCTCTACTGAACCTCGTCGACCAACCGGGCTTCGCGGTTGGTACGTTCCTATGCCGAAAAGCTACATATGTTCGAATAACAACTGAATGGCTTCGCCTTCAGGTTCTGCGGCTGAAAAGAGCGCCACGATCCGCCACGGGGCGTCGATAATGGCCGCGCTGTACCATGCAACAATACCCATCTTTACGGTCATTATGCGCCGCTCCTTTGGTGTTGCAGGTGGCGCCCTGTCCGATCCCGGGGATGGCCTGAACAACCGCGTCGCTTGGTGAGTCTCCTGCCTGTCCCATACATGCAGCTCCTCTAAACGGGCTTTTCAGGCCCTCGGCGGACTGGGGAAGCTTGCCTCTTGAAGGTGGGATCGAGGCCGCATATAAGAGGCAGCTCGACGGTGTTCTCTCGCCGCAGGCAAGGGAGGAGATGATGAAAGACTTGCTTGCGAAGTTTGAAGCCGTGCGAAACCCAATGCGGACGGCGCATTTCTTTGGGATAGAAGAGATCATCGATCCACGCGACACCCGACCGCTGGCTTGCGAGGTGAGTCTAGAACCTATGTCATGCTCTTGGTGCTTACAGAACTCGGGAACCGCAGTGGATCGTTCATGAGTACGAGCATCGCCTACCGCCGCGGCTCGCTGCCAAACAAGTTTCTGTGGAGGTCGTCAGAACCAAGTACAAGCTATGAACCCGTCGTACAACAGCATGTCTACCGACCCGATAATGTACGCTCGATGGCTCTGTATACAGGATAGCAGATCGCAGCGAGCACGAACCCGACAATAACACCGATATCGCCCGTGCCTGCGTTTGCGATCGGCCCCACGTACCACGCCTGGGACATACAGGGTACGATGATGCCGACCGCACAGAAGAAGGCGAGGATGGCGGCAAGGCCAAGAGGCAGCTCCCTTGGCTTGCACCACTGCGAGAGATCGTATCGTCCCCAGTCGTTCTTGCGGAAGACGACGTGCTCGACGATCACGATGGCCGCAAAGATTGTACTCCAGTACCCAATAGCATTGAGGATGTCGACGAAGGTGGTGTAGAAGTGTGTCGCTCCGACGATCGCCACAGGAATCAAGCTAGCGGACTAGTGAGCAGCAGGATAGGAGAGCAATAATCAACTCGCAACTCACATGGCCTCGGAGACAATCGTGTAGACGTAGCGCGGGACGCGCCCCAGCCAAGCATGGATGGTCATAAAGCTCGATGCGAAGGTGTACATGGTCGGTGCACACGCGCTCGGGATGAACAGTGCGACAACCACGGTCAGGAACTTGCCAAATCCACCTGCGGGGGAAAGCACGGCTTCGACCAGGCCGCCGACGCTGCTGCCGTTGTCGAAACCTGACTCCCATTCGGGTACTGAGGGGGCTGCGGCAGCGAACGCAGCGCCTAGCATATGAGCGACAAGCTACGAATAGACGGCGTCAGTACACGGGCGACTCACAGTTTGGACGTCAACTTACGCTGGCTGCGAGGAAGCCTGCGTAGCTGTACAGGAATACCCGAGTACTAGGAAAGCGGGTGTCAGCATGGTTCGATCGTGGCCGTCGCGATACCGACCTGGACGCCTGTGCAGTGTGATACACGCCGTAGTCCGGGGTCATCATGCACCAACTGATGACACTTGACGCGACAGTAGTAGCGAATGACAGGACAGAGGCTGCCGACGCTGGCTCGCCCGGGGGGATGTGGCTTCCGAGGTGCTTGCCTCCCGTGCCAAGCATTGCGATGAAGGCAATGACACTGGGAATCCATGCCACTGTCTCATACCTGTGCATGGAAGACGGTCGTATAGTGTATGAGTTAAATTTGTCAATAATTTCTCACCAGTGGATAACACGATATCCAAAGAATGTGACCTGGTGTCAATCTATATGAGAATGGACTGGTCGGTGAACTCGGGAAGACTCACGACTAGCGATATCACGCCGATGATAACGATTCCGAGCGTGTCGTTTAGGTGGGATGATACGCTCGCAAGGGTCTGTCCGCCAATGATGCAGTTCAGGATGAGAAAGCCCTGCATCGAGAATACCGTGAAAGCACTGGGAATGATTGACCCATAGTATCTGTGGACAGGTCCAGACAGGTTCAGTTTCCCCATGTTCCTGCAAGAATCAGAATCGACGTCACGAACCCCCAGGAGTATCGGGCAAGAACCATAGAGCGCATGCCCAACTTCGGACCAAAGACGGCACTGATCAAACCCAAGACCTCGGTTGGCTGCGTGTTCGCATGATATGTGTTGCGCTTACAAGTATGCTGGGATAGCGCATGCTCTATCTCGAGTCGTTAGAATTTTCGGCCCACAAGGAAGCAATGCACCCTACATCACGTCCACGACAAGGAGAATCAGGAGCGTGTCCCGCAGTCCGAGATCAAAGAACGCAGGTCCGGCAGTACCGGTCCCAAAGCTAGCGACCTATGATTAAGTAAAGATCCGGCCAGCCAAGAGCAGTAGACGCACGTCAAAATGTTTATGTTGGCTGAAAACCACACGAAGAACATCTGGAATAGCTTGGTATCTCTCCTGTCCTGGAGCGGAACAGGATCAATCCTGCAACACGATCGTGGTCACATCAGCACTCCAAGAAGATCACCCATCCGGCGGAAATACGGACCCGTTTGTTTCGACTCCCCAGTGGGCGACGAAATTCGTAACCTTGGCGAGCCAGGTAGGCGTCTTAGTCGTGACAGATTTGTCGACATAGTCGTTGTGGACATTATCTGCCTTCTCGGGCTCGATTGAAGAACCCATACTGACCCTAGTAGTGGGAGAGTGACTCAAGCCGCGGTCAAAAGTCCAAAGCTTCGACTAGAACGCATCCATGATTACACAACAATGCCAAAGATTGCGTTGCCAACCACGTGAGGTGCGTCAAACCGTACTACTGACGCCGACACTGTGAACGTCGCACCTGGTGAGAAATGGCAGAACTGACAGTCCACGTTGAATGAATGTACACCGATTCGTCATGGCTTTAGAAGACCTAGGAGGAACCGGGAATGGGAAAAGGGTCTTATGGGTTTGCCGTTGCCAGATCCGCCTCCTCGACAACCTACGATAAGGCGTTTAGAACGGAAGCGGTTCATCCGAGGCAGAATTTGGACAGTCACCTCATGAAATCGTTCGGGGCTCCAGTGCATCTGCACCTTGTCCATCTGGTCTTCGGGTATCCACCACTCGAGGAACATAAAAAACAGGCAATCGACGAGGAGTATGATGGCATAGATGATCCCCGCGACGGGTCCCACATCCAGGGTTCTGCAAGCCGCGGTCAACATGCATATTCAGAGTCGAGAACAGGCCGACTGACCGGTGCAGGCGTGTCCAGAAGTCATATGGTTCAGAATTCATAGCCGATTCGTAGACGAGCTCCGTTCGCTGCGTAATCTCGTGCCAATCGTAGAAACCTTTGATGCGCTCATGTGCACGGTATGGGTCATGCTTGCCGGCAGAGACGAACCGTATAGCCTCCGACATGGCTCGAACGACGTCTAGAGCAAACCGTCAAAGATGATGGAAAATGGAAGACATGATACTAACCATCTTCGTCAGGGTTGGCGAAGGAGATCATATCCTCTGGGAGGATCTCCGGTACGCCGCCGACACGAGTGGACACGACATACAGTCCAGCACAAGCAGCCTCTAAGATTCCAATGCCGAAGGATTCGGTGAGGGACGTGTTCATGAAGATAGATCCTTGGACTAGAACCTGTTACAAAAACATGAACGTAAGTGGAGAAGGGATAAATTACACCACATCTTATGTACCTTGTGAACATCGCTGTGACGTATGGGTCCCAAAACCTCAATACGATCCTGGAGAAGATATTTTTCCCGCATCTGAAGCAAATCAATCATCTTGGGACCATCACCCCCTTGGCTTTATTAGCTGTCTGGACAGGTAGCGGTGGTTTAGAGCTGCTAAACGTACCAACAAGGAATCGAACGTTGGGAAACATAGCGCATATTCGGGGTGCGGTTGCAATGAAAAGGTCAATGCCTTTCCTGTATGCCAACCTCCGGACAACTACGATCGTTACTGTGGGAGTCCTCAGCGCAAGGTCGAGAAATGTTTAGTAGACCGTGTCTTACTCGTGTTTCCAGGAGGCAGCGGTGCAGGCTTGAACTGATCCGCAGCAAGTGCGTTTGGAATGACGTGAACGACACTTGGCTGTAGCTTCGCTCGCAGAACCGTGTTCTCTCGGCTGTGGTCGGGGTCAGCAGGGTTGGGCAAGGATATATGTGGAGATGACGCACCCCGTATGCGAGACGCATATTGCGGCATCCACATTGCGCAGAGCGGCCTCGAGTAACTTGTTTGTAAGTATACTCGCAGCATCGTCAAACCCGAAAAGACTATGGTCAGTGAAGACCGTCCGTACGCCCAACAAGTGAGCGTGGAGGATTCCTTCCTGGCCCAGAGAGGACAAAGCAGCGTGACTGTGAACAAGTTGTATGTTTTCGCGTAGAATGATTGTCCGGAGATAGGGCAGGAAGCAGAAGTAGTTGGGCAATGTAGCTGACGAGGCGATAGTCGGGAAGGGAATATGGTAGACCTTCAACGCTGGCAACAACCATCGAATGCCAACACGGTCTGGCGGATGACTGTGGGTTATTACAATGACCTGCAATAATTTGAACACGTTCTGTAGCTGGCAAATATACATTCAAACCTTATGGCCTCGGCGAATGAGATTCGCACCTAGCATGTAGATGTGGTTCTCGACCCCACCCACGTCGGGGTGGAAGAAGTCGCTGATCATCCTGGTGGACAATTCAGGCGTCAACCTCTACATTCTAGTCAATGGACCTGCTTACGCGATGTTGATACCCATCGTTGCAGCCTGCCTGAACGTTTGTAAAGTGGTGGTGGTGGATGGAAGCTGCAACTCGAAGCAGAGCTCGCCACAAGGAATCTGTGCGCCTGTGGTGATTGTTGTGATGATGATGATAACAAACACTCCTCGGAAGAGGTTCGGTGGTGTAGTTGGTTATCACGTCTGTCTCACATCGTGCTTGTGCGCACAGGAGGTCCCCAGTTCGAGCCTGGGTCGAACCAAGTTTTGTTCCGTGCGCCTCTGAAATCGTCCCCTGTATCAGCGCGTGGTGGTGGGGCTAGGATGCGGAAGGCTATTTATTGAGGACACAGCAGCGTGGGCATCACGAGCGGGAATCTGACAGTAAGAGAAGGTGCGAGGGGCTTGGCGACATGTCGCAGTTTCAGGCTGCAACGGGTACACACGTTCCTTGTCTTCCGCCTCCTCCCTTCCCGTTCCCGTTTTAAGTGCCGCTCCCCTCTCTTTCTTCCTTTCCTTTCTCTTGCGCTCTCGCCATGGCATCTCTGGACAAGAACGATGCCACTAACGCCCTCGAAGAGGATGCTCCTGGCCAGCCCATCTCCGTCCCAGACTCCGGCGACACCGGCGAGAGCGGGAAGCTCAAGATGATCGTTCAGCTCGTCAAGAAGTGCCTCGGAGTCAAGGACATCGCTGCTATGTGCGTTCACCCCACCTTCTCCACTCTGCCATCTATGGCCGACCCTGTGTCTATTCAGGCGTCTTTCTCTTCCAGCATCGCTCCTAGAACCGATACCTAACCTCGAGTACTGGCAATACCTGGACCGTCCAGATCTCTTTGCTGCGTGAGTAGTTCCGCTCATCATTCTGCCTTTCGTCGCTGAGCAGAGTCCTCTTCAGCATCAATGATTCCGATGACCCCTTCGAGCGTATGCTGGCCGTACTTCGATTCACCTTCTCGAAGGATCTGAAGTTTATTGTGAGTACCGCGTCTTGTCTACACTGTGCTGCACTTTGCGTCTGCTTGTATGCGTGCCCCACGATCGATGGGCCACGTCAGTGCAGTGAAGGAAGGGCGATTCCCCTGCCCGCGCCTCTCTCAGCCCCGGCTCCAGCTTCTCGACCTGCTGCGCATATGCGTGAAGCTGTTTTGACTTCACGCGGCGCAGTGGCGCTCTGAGACTGGCGGTTGCCAACGCCAGGCGTCCATATCCGATGCTTCTGCTTCTTCATGGAGCAGCTTATGCTATTGCGTATTGCGCAGCGGAGGCGGCCAGGAGTGCTCGACCTTTGTGGACCCTGGGATGTACTCGAAAGTGGGAGGTTACGCGAGGCTGGCCGAAGAGCACTTCTCCGAAAGCTTTAAAGCGGGGCTCGTGCGTTCTAACTTCCGAACGTAAGATTTGGCTCATGAAACGCTTTACCACAATTTGTATCCTCCCTCAGTCGCCAAATGGTTTGCGCCAAGTTGTTGTTGAATCTTTGACGTAATCTGACAGTCGCGTTCCTCAATAATCCCGCCTTTACTTTGCCTCGGGCGTGTAGCCTAGAGTTATGTCTTCATTATTGTCAGATACTGAACACAAAGGGCCATGCTGCAAACGTGCACGAGGTTTTCTGGGGTCCTAGCTTTTGGCCTTCTTTTGCGCCAAGAACTTTCTTTTGAATGGATACTAACAGCCGCACAGAGAGGAAAGGTTTGCAAGCCATACAACTCCGTCCTCGGCGAACACTTCCGTTCGCACTGGGACGTGATACCCGTCTCTTATCCCTCGGATCCCAACGCGCCTCCCATTCAGCATCTTTACCTCACGCCGCCTGCTCCCGAGCCTGCCCAGACGTCATCGTCGTACTTCTTTTCTTCCGCGACACATTCGACACCTAATGTGACCCACCCCACGCTCTCCGAGAGCGCGAGCATCAAGAGCGGCAAGAGCGGGTTCAGCGGTCTCAGTTTTATGTCGCGCGGTGGGCACTCGACCACGGCTAAGACGACGCCTTCTACCTCCCCGGAACTTGTCGAGACGAACCTCGCGGCAGGCATGTCCGACCTGAGCCTCGCGTCGGGCGCGGCGGACCTGGTCGAGGGGGACGACGGCCCTGCAGACGAGCCGCGGATCCGCATCGTCTACCTGACGGAGCAGGTCTCGCACCACCCGCCCGTGTCCGCGTACCACGCCGCGTGCCCGAGCCGGCACCTGGAGCTCGCGGGGATCGACCAGATCTCGGCGAAGGTGTCGGGCACGACGCTGCGCGTCAGCCCGGGCTCGTTCAACAAGGGCATCTTCGTGCGCATCACGGGCGGCGCGGGCGCGGGCGAGACGTACCACATCACGCACCCCGTCGCGTCCGTGAACGGGCTCCTGCGCGGGAGCTTCTATGTCACCGTCGGCGACTCGACGATCATCACGTGCTCTGGCGGTGCGGAGGACGGGCAGAAGCTGCGGGTGGTGATCGACTACAAGGAGGAGTCGTGGCTGGGGAAGGCGCAGTTCGCGCTCGAGGGTGTCATACACACGTACGACCCGGCGGAGAGCGTGCACGAGGAGTGGACACGCGCGAAGCACGTCCCGAGGGACCGCGTGCTTGCGGTGTTTGACGGTTCGTGGCGAGGACGCATCCGGTGGAAGCGTGTGGACGCCCCCGACAGCGAGTACGCGACGCTCCTTGATATCTCGACGCTGGCGGTGATCCCGAAGACGGTGCGCCCGCTAGAGAGGCAGTTGCCGACGGAGAGCAGGAAGCTGTGGGAGAACGTGACGACGAGGCTGATCAAGAAGGAGTACAGCGACGCGACGAAGCACAAGCTCGCGATTGAACAGAAGCAGCGGGACGACGCGGCTGAGCGCAAGCGGAGAGGTGTCCAGTGAGTGCCTTGCGCTTGTATCATGGCTGTAATGTTAATGGGCTGGTGTCGCAGCTTTGTTCCCAAGTATTTCGAGCAGGACATCTCAACGGGTATGCCGACGCTCACGGAGGAAGGCCGCAAGGCGCTCGAGGAGGAACTCAGCGAGAAGTCCGAACATGCTCTAGAGGACGCGACACCGACTTCGGTGACCCCCAGCTCGAAGTCAGACTGAGGAATCCCGGGCTCAGAAGAGGTGTTGCAGACATGACCATCACGATTCACACCACGACCAACCTATGCTATACAGAAGGAAGGGACTGGTCATCCCAGCCCCTCCCTTTCCCTTCCGTTCAACCACCCTTACTTGCGACGGCTGTCCCGAACGCTTTCTTGGCCGTCGAGTCTGTAAGATAGTCTATACCACCGCCCGTGCTGCTTCGTTCTTTGCTGCGTACATCTGGGCTCGCACGGACACTTGTTATCGGATCAGAGGTAGATGCAATAATCGCTGTTAAACGTCGCCCATCGTTGCGCTGTCGTCATACATATAGCATGCAACCGTGTGTACATACATATATCATATGCATCGCTTTCATAGACGTTTTTGTGACTTGCATAAAACTTGACCAGTCCTTCGCTTTCAAAGGCACGACCATCTGTCTTTGCAACGCCTTTCGAAAAGGCGCTACGTATCTTACCAAGACTACCGCGCAGAGAGGTGAATCAATGGTATTCACAGGGCAACGACGTCGACAATGCCCTACTACCAAATATGCGTACATGTCAAGATTATTAACCAACTACCGAACGACGTCGTCCCCCTATGCAAGCAAACCCCGCACGCCGTCCACGCTGACTTCTAACTGATCTAGTAGGACCGCCCGAAGAGGGTCCAGCGCTTCGCGTCCTTGCCGCACCCGACGCACTTCGTGACGCCAGGCTCGATCTTCGGCCACCTGCTCTGGTCGAAGGGGATGCACAGCGACTTCGCGCCCGCGGACGGCGCACGCTCGTCCTGGGGCTCACCCGCCTTCGCCGCTGCGGTCGCCGAGCGCTCCTTGATGTCGTCCTCGCACGCCTCCGCCTCGCACCACGGCATCACGACCACGCACTTATCGTCCAGCGTCGGCACGACGTCGTCCCACTTGCGCACCTCGCGCAGGCGCGAGAAGTACGTCTCCTGCGCGCGCGCGAACATATCGGACTGGATGGTGTCGAGCAGCTGGGAGACGGTTGATTCGATGTTGGCGAGCGGGATGGGGGCCTTGGCACCTGTGTCTCGCCGGGCGGTGAGCGTTTGGGATTTAGCGAGGTCCTGAGGCCCGATCTCGAGACGGAGGGGCACACCCTATGTGTGATAGCGATTAAGATAGGGCATAAACCCACGGGAGATGTTGGAGTAAAACTCACCTTCTGCTCCCAGTCGTTGAACTTGTAACCGGGGGTATAGCCCTCACGAAGGTCGGCCTGCGCACGAATGCCAGCCTTCTTCAACTTCGCCGCGAGGTCCGCAGCGGCGTCGTTCACCGCCCTCCTCTGCTCCTCCGTCGACTTCGCCGTGATTCCACAGGGCACAACCACGACCTGCAGCACCGCGACGCGCGGCGGGAGCACCAAGCCCTGATTGTCCCCATGCACCATCACCATCACCCCGATCACCCTCGTCGACAAGCCCCACGAGTTCTGCCACACATACGACTTGCCTTGGCCAGTGGGGTCGTTCGGGTCCTCCACGAAGATGTTAAACATCTCGGGGCGCGAGAAGTTCTGGCCGAGGCAGTGCGATGTCGCGCCCTGGATCCCGCGGCCCGTCGCGGGCACGAAGCCCTCGACGGTCGTCGTGTACAGCCCGCCCGCGAACTTCTCCTTCTCGGACTTCACCCCAGGGATGACGGGCACCGCGAGCAGCTCCTCGTACACGCGGCGGTAGAGGTCGAGGATGGCGAGCACCTCCTCGTCCGCCTCGGGCTTCGTGAGGAACGCAGTGTGGCCCTCCTGCCAGAGGAATTCGCGCGTGCGGAGGAAGGGCTGGGGGTTCTTGAACTCCCAGCGGACGACGCTGTTCCATTGGTTGAGCTTGAGCGGGAGATCGCGGTGGCTCTGGATCCACTTCGCGTAATCTAATCAATGGTGAATGTGGATGCATTGTTACGAAGAGAGAAGGACGTACAAGGGTACATGACCGTCTCCGAGGTGGGACGAATGGCGATGGGCTCCTCGAGTTCCGACTTGCCTCTATACACTGGAGTTTGAGAGACCGTATTGCGTATAGCCACCTCGGAGGACTTACGCTCGCGTGACCCAGGCGACTTCGGGAGAGAAGCCCTCAACGTGGTCCTTCTCACGTTCCAGCACCTTGGAGGAGACGAACATTGGGAAGTACGCGTTCTGCACACCCATCGCCTTGATCTTCGCGTTGAACCACTCTATTTAAAATAGTGAGCCCGTGCTGGATACCTTACTCGCTTCAATAAATGAATCCAAACCTTGAATCGTTTCCCAAATGCTATATGACCAGGGACGGAGGATATAGCAACCAGAGACGTTGTAGTACTCGAGCATGTCGGCCTTGACGAGCACATTGGTGTACCACGTCGGGAAGTCGACCTCCTTCTTTACCCCAATGGCGATCTGGACCGCGCCCTCGATCTTGGCGTCCTCCTTTCCGGCCCTCGCGGGAGCGGGAGTGCCCGCAGCAGCAGCGGCGGCAGCACCGTCCGCGGAGGCTTGGAGGGTAGCGACATCGACTTCGTGCAGTGTCGGGGCGCCTTCGACGGCAAACTGTTTGATGTATGCGTGGATCTCCTTCCCGGAGAGGAAGATGGTCGAGTCAGAGGAGAGGCCACGGATGGCGAATGTGGATGTCGAGGAAACGATAGAAGCGTCAATGACGGTAGTGATTTTAGGGTATGTTTGTGAAGTGATAGCGAGAGGAGAAACTGGAAGGGAAGGTCAGCAGGCGGGGCCTTTGGGATGAGTCAAGGACAGCAATGGGTTGAGTATGCTTTAAGTACGCTCCTTCGACACCGGGGAGGTACCCAGGGATCAAAAGCGGACCGAACGGACTTGCAACCGATGCATATATTTGAGACGATTGAAAGAGGACTCACGAGAGTTTTTATCCAGGCTGAAGAACTCCTTCAGCAGATCCTCGGAAGCGAGGCGGAGTTCCTTCAAATTCAGGTGCTTCCCGAGGACCCCTGACGGCACATCAGACGACTCGCGCGCGATCACGAAGACTGGGACGGGAGTGGCAGTCTTCGCGGTCTTGGGCTTGTAGACGAGAGTCTTGATCAGCTCGAAGCCCCGTGGGGCGGAGGAGCTGGCGTCGAGAGCCTCGCGCCAGGACTGGGGCGAGTTGGTCTGGGCATGCGAGACCGTCGCGGCGGGTTTGATGGAGAGGGTCGCGAGAGATGCTGTAATGGAGTCTATGGACATGGCAGGAGGAGAGGAGTGAAGGAATCGAGGGGAGGGCGAGGCTGCGCGAAGGATGCGGCGGTGAGTCAAAGAGTGCTTGTGGCCTAGCGGGTCGGCGCTTTGCGAGATAGACTGGACAGTTTTGGAGGACGATGTTATCGGATGCCGCGATAGAACTCTTCGCCCGAGCAGAGGGATCCGGCCGCCGCACGCCCTCGGGGCAAGCATCCGCGCCCGCAGTGTGTCAAGACAGCCCAGTGCAAAGTCGCATCGAGAGTGGTGACGCGACGAAGCCTCCCGTCCTTCGACGCGATCGGGGCGCTCAGCTCGCCTCGGTGCAATCTACATCTACGCGAAGTTGGCCGTCCTCAGATCTCCATCGTACCAACCTTCCGTTTCTTCCGACGCCTCCAACCCAGCCCCCATTGACAGGGGATTCATGCATAGAAACCTAGACTCTTGTGTACTGCGCGAATTGCGTCCGCAATAGCAGGACCACCTAAAGACCTAACTGCGCAGCAGTGTGCTGCGTTCACCTCCGAATCCGTGTACGCGGATGGCTAACGTTACTTCAAGGACGTACAGACGTCAGTAGCCTATTCTCGCAGAGAAATCTCTTGCAGCAGCAGGTGGACAAGTCTCGCTTCATTGTAAATCTATCGTACTACGGCACAAAGGAAATTGATATTGACATGACATTGTGCATTCATGGTGGGTGGTAGCGCTGGAGGAGGGCAATTCGCGAGACGTTCTGGTAGAGTACAAAGCAAGATCGACACAGGCGGTAGACAAGCCGTACTAGACGAAGCGACGAGCTGGCCATAACATACGTTGATCGTTGTGACAAGTACCTAACTGTAGTCGTTGTGTGGGCGTGAACTACGCACTACTACTGCTGTGTGCTATGGATCTAGCGGGAATCGTGGAGGATGCGTGATGATGGTTGGGGTGTGGGGAATAGATAGATACAAGTGGGCATGGATGTGAACATGAACATGGTTGGATGTTTGGTGAGAGACGTGTAGAGAATGCAGACGTGAAAGAAGGCGCAGAACGGGGAAGGCGGAGACTGCGAGAACGATCCGAGGCAGCGGGCTGGGGATGGGGCGGGGATTAAGGCGATGTTCGGAGAAGAATGTACAGCGTATTGACGACACAAGACGGCGATTAGGACAACAATAAACATCATGCGGGTATGCAGACATGCAGTTTTGATAGTCCGGCGGCGAAGCGTCCCAGAGGAGAGCGTTGGCGACGAAAGTTGATGTTAGACAACACAGCGCGCGACCATGCGCGCGGAGAACGAAGAGCGGAGAGCGAGACGATGAGACGATAGGATGTTCTAGGGGTTCCAGGCCGGGGTAGCCCTATCCAACCAGACACGCCGTCCGTGCGCAGTCGCCGTTCACAAATCGCCAAGATGGGGAGCGGGTTATGCTTGGAAGACCTCCCCGTCGCTGCCGCCGTTTTCCTGCGCAGCTTGGGCAGCAAGCATCTGCTCTTCCATGGCGCGTTGCTCGCGGATGAGCTCCTTGAGCGCCGGCAGCTCTGTCTCAAGGGAGACCTGGGAGCCTTCTTCCCACCGCTGGAGGGCCCATTCACGGACGAAGACACTAGCCTGTAGAAGAAACAAGGGATCTTAGCTCAGCAAGGGGCGGAAATGAGATAGATGACGTACCTTCAAGTACTTCTTCGACGCGTACTTCTTAAAGAATGACTGGTGCCTGACGGGCTTGAGGATGTAGTTGAGCATGAGGTTGGCGGTGGGGATGATGTCACTCTCGCGGTACGACGAGTAATGCGCGAGGTTGTTTGTCTACGCCGCTTGTTAGATCGAGAACACAAATTACAACATGGTGAGAGACGCACCCAGTCCGGGAACCCGAGAATTACACGCGCCAACCAGATGGACGAGGCAGCGAGCAACGACGGCGGCGCAGCGATGAGACGCCACTCGAGACACTGGACCTCGAGCAGGTACTTCCCGATGGTGCGCACTTGGATGTTGTAGTCGTCAGCCTTGCTGATGCGTCGGAGGAAGTGGATAGGGTTCGGGTAGCTGAGGTTCCAGTCGATGGTCTTGAGAACGTAGCGCTCGGCCTGGAGGATCTCAGCCTCGGTGTACGACGAGTCAGCGCAGTAGAGGAAGTTGCTCGCGGATGGAGCGACGATCTCTTCCAGTTTGGCAGCGATGAACATGCACGTGATGCCGACCAGCTGCAACTTCGCGAGGGATACGACGCGAGTGGAGAGGAAGCGGTCGATGATGTTGACGCAGAGGAAGAGTGTCTCGGGCAAAAGCCGAAAGCGGGAGTGAACTTGAATAAGCCAATCGGTCAAGATGCCACGCATCTTCCACGCGAGATCCTTCTGGTTCGCCATGTAGTTGGGGTTCGGCATCGTGGTTTGCTGAAGAAACGTTCAGTATATGCGCATATACAGATAAACAAAGATCATATACCTCGACCTCCTTCAAGTAGTCGAAGATCTCGACGACGTACTCGCTGACCATGAGGGGGTCATCAGCATCCTCCGCATCCAGGTCGTCCCACTGGCTGCCGAAAGGGTCGGCTTCGAGCTGCTCGGGGGGCACGACGGCGTTTTCGACCTCCTCTTCGTGCAACGCGTCGACATCGGGCATGTCCGATGACGTACGACGCTTCTTGTATACACGATTCGCCTCTTCCTCATCATCGTCTGGTTTTGATGGTCGAGATACACGTCGAGGAACCTTCGATGCAGCGGGGACACCTGTACGCGCGGCTTCGCGAGCTGCAACAAACCGTTTTGGTGAGGGGATGAGGGCGAGAGGCGCTGGGTCGACGGCCATGGCATCCTCGTCATCCTCACGGAGTGGTTGCAAACCCCGCGCTTGGGGCGGAGCGGCACCGGTTGTACGCGTACGACGCGTAGCTGTTGTTGTGATCGTAGTGGTAGTTGTCGAGTCGACAACAGTGCGGAGAGGCTTACGGGCAGTGGTTGTGGTGGTCGTCTTCTGGAGAACGACGCCTTCGAACTTCTCCTTGATCTCCTTAACCCGCTCCTTGCCCTTGAGATCTGAATGGCCTGCACCGAGCTTGGCCTTGTTCTCTGGGGGCTTTGGAACCTCGCCGAGGGCCTCGCGCTTGCGCTTGACCTGAGTTGCGGGGTCGGCCTTGGAAGAAGCAGCCACAGCGACAGACTTCGCCCTGGTGGCCGCGGTGGAGGCGGTAGCACGAGACAGCCCTGGTGGCTTCACATTCTCGGGTTTCTCTGCAGCGGCCTGTGTGGATGGGGGTTTCGCGCGGGAAGCTACTGTACGTCCAGGACGTGCTGTCGCGTTCTCCTTGTCTCTGAGGACGGTGGTGCGACCGGCGGCCCGTGTCACACGCCGTGTCTGCAACGAAGGCGGGTTAAGACGATACGGACGGTGGCCCAGGGCTGTGAGGTACTTACTGGGATCGCTGAAGACATGAAGGACACAGCAGAGGTCTTGCGTGGTTAGGCGTACAGGATGGAGTAGGAGGGTGTTGGGATTGAATGCGCACAGACGCTCGACGCCAGGCTCGTTTTGTTCAACATCAGTCGCAAACACAACAAAATAACACGCTCTTCAAGCGCGCGTCGCACGTGACACGCGCCTCAGTCACGACTCAGACGTCGATCTGCCGCCGCGCTGGCTGGCTTTGTGCTTTCTCCGTCTCTGGCTGTCTCCCCGGTCCATGCCCCCCTGGTCTCTCGTCAAAGCGGGACCCCGGCTATTCTGCATACACCCATGGTCTCGTAGATGGCTTTCAACCCCCCGACCCTCTCCCCAGTCGTCCCAGACCCAGCAACCCTCGTCACGCTGGAGCGACACTCTACTCCTTCCTAAGACTGGATTCCCCCTGTACAATGACCCATCCAAGGATCCAAAGATAAAGGCAAAGACGACCGAAGGGCTTTACCAATGGCAGGTTGGCGCCTGTCTACGACTTGTTGCGACGCAACGACTGAGTTCTCTCGCTAGTCTGAAAATGCCCAAGGCCCGCCGTTTGTCTTCCTTGACGGACCTCCATACGCCAATGGTGATCTACACATAGGTGAACTCCCGTTGCCGTTATAATCATTCCAGCGCCCCTTGCTGCCTGTTCGCCCTATTCGCTCTACTGTTGTCTCACTTTCAATGGCTTGTGCTAATGCGTTCATTACTAGGACACGCCTTGAACAAGATTCTGAAGGATATCATCAATCGATACCAGGTCTCATTGGGTCACAAGGTTTAGTGAGTACGCGGTCTCGCCATCTTGCCACCGTGTTGTCTTAAGCGGAATGTAAAGTTTTCATCCAGGATGGGATTGTCACGGCCTTCCAATCGAGAACAAGGTGCTCAAACAGCTCGGCGTGCGTCCCCCACTTTTTCCGTCAGATCAAGGCTTACGCCTCTATGCTAGGTGGAAGTGAACGAGCTGTCACATTCGCAAGTTCGCGAAGAGGCCGAGAAGCTCGCCCGAAAGGAGGTCGCGACTCAGATGGCCCAGTTTAAGGAGTTTGGTATCATGGCTAATTGGGGTCCCGATACGACCTACCGGACGCTAGGTGAGCATCATTGATAGAGTCCAAGCAAATCCTGCCTCAACCTTCCCAATGCCACATAGACCCGGAATACGAATTGCGACAACTGGAAATCTTCAAGGCAATGGTCGAGAAGGGTTTGATCTACCGCCAACATCGCCCCGTTCATTACAGCCCATCGTCTCACTCTGCCCTTGCTGAGGCTGAGCTAGTGTACAACGAGGCCCACGTCTCGCATTCCGTCTACGTCTCTTTCCAATTCGACCCCGCCGGCGAGCATATGTCGGGCAGATTACGTGCTCTTCTCGCCGACAAGGAGAACGTTTCCATGCTAGTATGGACTACGACGCCGTGGACCCTTACCGCCAACATGGTCAGTCCATCTTATGTGAGTTCGGTGTATACACGCATGCTCATCCGTGGTTTCATATCGTAGGCTATCGCCGTAAACACGGATATGCAATACCGTCTGGTTTCGGTGAAGGGCGAGGGTGATCGCGAGTCAATACTCATCTACGCTGCGGAACGTGAGGATGCCCTGAAGCTTGTCCCTGGTCTCTTCGCATCTCCACCAGTCTCGCTTGGGGAGATCCAAGGTATGTCCTTTAGCAGTCGGAGAGAGTCGCAACCTTTGAACCAGTAGTCTGCAGGCTCCGACCTTGTAGGGGCTACCTACCGTCCTATATTCTCAGCGCTACACGAGTCGCCTGCTTTGCTTCACTCACTGCCGGTCATTGCCTCTTCGCATGTTACTAACGACTCTGGCACGGGTCTCGTGCATTGCGCCCCGGCGCACGGTGCGGAAGACTACTCGGTGTTGCAATCTCTAGGCCTTATAACATCCTTGTCCAACGCATCCAACCCAACACCAGACACCCTCAGTAGCCGCGATATTGTCTGCCACGTGAATGGCTTGGGTCAGTTTACGGATGATGTTGCGGATGTAGTTGGGAAGGAGGCTGCGGGCGAACTTGTCGCGAAGGACATCTTGGCCGACGGCGGGCGTGCTATTGTTGCGTTGCTCACGAAGACTGGAGCTCTACAAAAGGTTCAGCGGTTCAAGCATCGGTACCCGTATGACTGGAAGACGGACAAGCCCGTGATCACGCTGTCAGTTTCACCTCTGCTTCGCGCTCCGGGTTGGGATTACTGACCTATTTTGCGCGGACAGGGCGACGTCGCAGTGGTTTGCAAACTTAGACAACATCAAGGACGACGCCGTCGCCGCGCTGCAAAGTGTCAACTTCGTACCCGCCGTCTGTAAGTCCTCGCCTCTCCCTGCCCTTACCCGCCTCGCGTTCCGCACTCACTCGCCCGCCGAACAGCGCGCAACCGCCTGGAATCCTTCGTCCGCTCCCGCTCCGAATGGTGCATCTCGCGCCAGCGCGTCTGGGGCGTCCCCATCCCCGCGCTCTACCACTTCCCGACGAACGCGGCCGTGCTCGACGCGGACTCGCTCGCGCACATCCTCGCCGTCCTCCGCACGCACGGCCCACGCTACTGGTGGAACGGCCCCGCCTCCGCGTTCGTGCCGCCGTTGCGCCGCGAAGGGTTGAGCGACGCGGAGCTCGACGCAGTGTGGAAGAAGGGCGCGGACACGATGGACGTCTGGTTCGACAGCGGCACGGCGTGGAGCACGCTCGCGGGCAATGCAGCCTCTGCAGACGTGTGCCTTGAAGGCACGGACCAGCACCGCGGGTGGTTCCAGAGTCTGCTGCTCACCGCCCTCGGGGCCGCTCCCGCATCGGCGTCGGCGCGTGCACCGTACGCGACGCTCATCACGCACGGGATGGTGCTCGATGAGCAGGGCAAGAAGATGAGCAAGTCACTTGGGAACATCGTCAGCCCACTCGCCGTCATCCACGGGGGCCCCGGGAAGCACGAGAAGGCATACGGGGCGGACGTGCTGCGGCTGTGGGTCGCGACGGTCGAGTTCGGGAAGGACATGACCATTGGGCCGACGGTGCTGCAGCAGTGCGCAGAGACGATGCGCAAGATCCGGAATTCGTCGAGGTTTATCCTTGGCAGTCTCGGGGACCGGCCGTTCGAGGGCAAGGTGGAGAGGGCGGAGCTGGGTTTGGCGGATAGATATGTCCTGCATAGGCTGCACAAGCTCGATGCGGTCGCGAGGGCTGGGTATGAGTCGTACAACTACACCCAAGGTGCGTGTTCGAGAATGGTGTTGGCGTACGTGTGGGTGGAGAGAGCTGACGAGCGTGGGCAGTCATCAACGAGCTGTCGTACTTCGCGAACATCACGCTCTCGTCGTTCTACTTCGACATGCACAAAGACTGCCTATATGCGGACCGCGAGGACGGGATCGAGCGCCGGCGGGTGCTCAGTGTCCTCGACCAGGTGCTGACGACGATGACGCGTGTCCTCGCCCCTGTGCTGCCACACCTTGCGGAGGAGATCCACCAGACGCTGCATGGTGTCGATGCCCCGTCGGTGTTTGCGACGCAATGGACGCCTTTGGTACGATGATCCGCGGTTTTTTTGTCTGACCAGGAGCTGACGACACGTCCACAGCCCGACGAGTTTGTCAACGCGCAGGCCGAAGAGGATATGGAGAAGCTGTTCCGCATCCGCTCCAAGGTCAACTCGCTCCTGGAGCAGGCGCGCAAGGACGGCGTCGTGAAGGGCTCCCTTTCCGCGGACGTCGCCATGAGCATCTCCACAGCCGCGACCTCGGACGTTATCGACCTCCTAGGGCGCGAAGAGAGTGCGCTCAAGTCGCTTTTCGGCGTCTCTGGCGTGACGCTTTGCGACCGGAACCTGGACACAACTCCCGCGTGGCAATACAAGGATACCCTCGACGTAGACGGTACGTTTAGTCCAGGAGGTTGGTGACCGAGTGCGCTGACGTGCTGTGTAGGTACTGAGATAGAGGTCGTAGTTCGCCCTGCGGCACACGAGAAGTGCCCCCGCTGCTGGACCTACACCCGCCCCGTTGGCGACGAGCTCTGTCCCCGCTGCACGGAGGTCGTGCGCCCCTCACCGTCCCCATAGACCACACTATTCCCCTACCCCACTCTGCAAATATCATAATGTATTAATTAGTATAATGCGTATACAGCACTTTCGTCATCTCCTCGACAACCTCGAGTGTGGTTTTCCGCTTATCATTGTGTTTGTTGGAGCCAGGAACGAGTTTCCTCCCGCGAAGCTCTGGCCTTACCCTGAAGAGGTGGTGGATGGCCGGCAACCAAACGAGCGCCCGAGGTGAGCCCGCTAAATCTGAGATCGGGGAGGAGATCGTGCGACTGGGGACAGCCACGATCGGCATGGGTATGTATGCGCATATGTTATGTTTCGTCCGAACAGGAAAGGCTTATGTTTTGTGGGAACAGGAAAGCGGTGCTTGACACTTGCGGTGACTTGCTTAGCGACAAGCAAGTTCAGTGGCCTAAGGCAGCAGCGAGTCTGTCTAGGCGATCACCTAAATCTCACTATGCCAGTGAGGAGTTAGAAGGCCAACCTTCAAGCGCAATTTCCTACTTACCGGGAACCCGAAGCATCTTCGTGTAAAGCGCGTCCATATTACTTTTGGAAGGCGAGGACTTTGTCAACCGCACGTCGTGAGTGAGTCACGAAGGTCCGGGAAAGGTTCCACTACGCGTCTTGGGTGTCGGAAGAAAGATCGCCAGGACCTTCGACCTCCACAATTTTTCGTCCTTCCCGCACTACAGGACGCTAAGGGGAACGTGAGAAACAATTTGTGGACTCGGAGAGAAGGCGCCCAAGTGCAAGGATCAGTGCGCTATTCTACCGCCTCTCGAGAACTAGTATACCCCATGGCTATAAAGGACAGTGCGTATAGTGACATATCCCTCAATACCATCTGATATTATGACGCACACCGGTTGAGTCTGCAATAGTCTACCATCGACGTACCGAGCTGATTGCGTGTGGACAATGGACCGGAAAGCGGATGGTGATGAGGATGTTAACCACACGATCCTTCTCTAATGCTGCTCCTGTGTTGTTCACTAGCTCGTAGTCGACGTCGGGTGTCCTATCGTGAAAGAATATTGACGCAATGCCTCGCCTCCGACTGCGACCTACGGAGAAGCGGCCCTCCGTCAGGGACCAGGATCGATGCAGAAAATACAGTACGGTGGTTCGCCATGCCGACTGTGGCAGTTGTTGGCGCACTTGAGATGATGTTGCTTTTCCTCCACTGGCAGGATCGATATCACCTAGGTTAACCGTGGTTGAGTTGACGCTCGCAGTTTTGTTTGTTCCAGCATAGCTTGGATTGGAGTCAATTCGGCCATAACGATACAATGCTGTTATTATCCTATTCTTCATGACGATCTTCACAAGCGGCTTCCTACGTAAAGCTTGTGCCAGGAGGAAAGATCATGGGACCTTCCACCTCTGCACGCTTTTCCTTGCTGAACAGTAACTGAACAAGGGTAAGTGCAAATGGGAAGGCAGTGCCTGGTGTTATAGATTACATGGTGATTACTGTAGCAAGTAGTGCAAGACACGTACCTGGACCTCGGCTGCGTAGGTTCGGTGACGCGTGGTTCAAAAATCAGGGTACGGTCCACTGCGAGATGATGAAATGAAATGCACCTGGTGACAAGCTTTCCCGACACAACAACTGATTGTTCGGAATATTCGAACACTTTACGGCGAATTGGAGTGATTAACGGGCCGGAGGACATTTGATAAGGACCCACCATCCTTGAGACGGTCCTTGACACTTGGATGGGAGGTGAGGGGCTGCTTGGGCAACCCCGATGTTAAGGCTGCCATGCTGCCTACGGTGGGCAATTGGGTAAGTGAGATGAAAGTATAGGATGTACGTGGTGGATCTACTTACCTGCACAGATCATACCAACGTACTTGCCTGTCTGGAGATACTCGCGAACCAAATGTTGGACGGGGGAGCTGCTGGAGATCGTCTCGGCCCCCCTGGCACCTCCGGGGATCACGAGGAGATCAAATTTATCCTGGAGAGGCAAATAGCATGCTTCGTGGTCCACATATGTAGAACCTCTGATGGACGTACTGGAGTTGCGTGCTGAGGGGAGAAGTAGGTATCTGGGAGGATGTTGATGCCGCGGGAGCCCTTTGCGAACGGGGGGTTGTTCTCGTACGTGTTCTCGCCCTGACGCTCTTCGCTGGATACAAATGCGGAGGTGCATGAGACGCCAGCGCGAACAAGGGTATCATACGTGATCGTGCTGGATACAACGGCTCTTGAGCTTTGGCTGTCGACGGGGAGATGCGGTGAGGGATGCGTACAACTCCATCTCCTCCGTTCCATCAGCGATCAAAATCAAAGCAGAAACCATCGCGATGGAAAGCCTTCAAGTGTGCGTTGTTGTGGGTGCTCAAGTTAGGGTTGGTCGAGCTGCACAGCTGGTCGTCCAGCATCAACCGAGTGGGATGACGTCGAGCCCGATCCGGTTGTTTGGTGACGAGCCCGATTTGGCAGGTGCAAAATTCGAGGCGGTGGCTCCGCGCCGGCCGAGTCGCGCCCAGGAGGCGTTGCTGTGGCGAGGACATCCTTCCTTCCGTCCTCCTCCTCCTTGCGTTCTCCGGAACCCCCGCGTATGCACTTCGGCTATCCTATACCCGCACGGCCGTCTATGACAACACGCAAGGTGCGTTCCAGTGGCTTATGAGGAAGGGACGAGGAGTTGACGCTAAGTTTATCGCTCAGTAGTGGTCTAAGCCAGTGGTGTGAGAGCATGAGCATCTTTCAGCGCACTACCAAAATGGACGACCACTTCGCAGAACAGGCCTCTTGGCATGCAATTCGTCCTGGCCGTCCCTCCCTGGGCCTCTCTGTCCGCGAAATCACCTCCGTCTCCGTCACCTTCGTCCTCTCATCCCCCTGCTCCGCTCACGACCCAGACGTATCCCTCGCCTCCCTCGGCCTCTCCTCTTCCGACGACGAAGACGAGGCCTCTACCAGTAGGACAAGCACCAGCGTCCTAGACACGGATCACCCTCCGATCGTGACCGACATAATCAGTAATGGCTTTTCGGTCAAGGTCAACGGGACGCCCTGGCGCAAGGTCATAGTCAGCAAGGACGACGTCCTCGACGAAGCTATCATCATCGTCCACGGCCTCATGCCCGCCCGCCAGTATGATGTGGAGCTCGGTATCATGCCCGGAGAATCCACCGTGCGAGGTCAGATCACCACAGGCGCGTCATTTCCCTCTTCCCTCTTGTCTTCTTCCTGTGGCGGTCTAGTGCGATACTATCGCTCTCCGTTATCGTGTGATACGCAATCTAGCCGGACAATCACCTGTTCCGTCCAGCCTTCCGAGCAGATGTCATCGGGCGGCGGAGGTTAGGCTGGGCAGATACCCTCCTGCTCGCAGCGGGGGGCTCACGCGACCGAGAGCTGATATGAGCACGCATATAAGCGATAATGGCCCGCCCTCTTGCTCCGCTGCGTCGCACGTCGTGCTGTTGCTACGAACCAGATCGTTACTCCCCATCCTCGAATGAGCATGAACCTGTACAATCCTGCACAGACCCGATATCTCGCCCGCCTGTTCGACGCCGTGCTCAACGTCCTCTACACCGCAGATCCCGAAACGCTCTCCTCGGATCCCTCCGGCCTCCCTGCATCGGCGCCCGAAGCAGCCGCACTCAGCTCCCCCGAGTCCTCCGCCGCCCCCTTATCGCTCTCCTCGTCCTCCTCCCCTCCCCACCATACCCACTCGCACTCGCACTCGAATGGCCACGCAGGACACTCCCCCCACCACAGCCACAGCCACAGCCCCCCATTTACGCTCGAGGACCGGCGGCTGCAGTTGACGCACGCGTTGAACGTGCTCAACGGGGAACACACGTCGCTCACGTCCGCGCTCAAGGCCGCGCGACGCGAGAGCCAGAAGGCGGACGCCGCACTCCGCGCGGAGATCGACACGCTCAAGCGCGCGTCGGACAGGCACGCCGCGGGCGAAGGCCGTGCGCGCAAGAAGGTGCTCGCGCTGCAGGAGGCGGTCAAACAGACGTTGGCGGCGACGAGGGATATCGAGGCACTCGTCAGTGACATCGAGGCGGCAAGGCCTGCGCTCGAGCAACGGAAGAGGGAGGTGGAAAGGGAGTGGGAGGAGGTGAGGGAAGAGGCGGAGCGTGTGAGGGCGAGGAGGGAGGAGGCGGAGGGGAGGGAGAAGGTGAGGGCGGAGGCAGGCCAGCAAGAGTTGGCAGGGTTGGTGAATAGGCTGGAGAAGCTGAGTGGGAAGAGGGAGAGGTTGGAGGGCGAGGGCGGGGTCATCGCGGAGTTGGAGGAGCGCTTGAGGAAGCTGGAGGAGGAGCGGGAGAGAATCGAGAAGGATCCGTACGGGTACGAGGGCGACGCTGCCGCCGTTGAGGATGCAGAGAGCATACCGGCAGTCCCGGGCCCTGCACGATCCAGAGACGACGGCTCGCTACAAGCAGAGGGCGACAGAGAGAAGCCGCCGCACGCAGGGCCGGGGCAGCACGGGTATCCCAACGTCCCGCACCACAATTTCCATCCCAGCCACCACCCCCACCCGCGGAAACGACACTCGCATCCACACGTCCCCCACCACCCCAACCAGCACCAACACCACCATCCCCGGCCATCGTTCCCGCCCCCTGGATCAAGAGGGATGGGCCCCCACCACCAGGACCCGATCCACAGACCGTCCGGCCACCGCGCGTCGTTCCCCGCCCCGACCCACCCTGGAGGGGCCGGCCTCCACCCGCACCCGCACAAGAGCCACGGGCGCAACTTCCGCGCGCAACAGGCCCATGCGCACGGGTCGTCGTCATCGTCCGCGTCGGCTTCATCCACGCCCGCGGGCGGGTCGACGCTCTCGAGCCGCGCGCCGCCATTCGAGCCGGGGCGCCACCGCTCGCACTCGATTCAGAGCTCGCAGACGCAGGCCGTGGCGGCGGTTAAGTCGGACTTGAACCCCGGCTCGACGCCGTTCGCGCCACGGTCAACGGTCGCCCAGGCTGTCGGGCCCGGGTCTGCCGGCGCGGGGGCTGGTGCTGGTGTGCCATCGTGAGCTGAATGCGAATGTGGCGTTATCTGAGGCGGTAGTGTTTAGATTCGTTGTACGTTTAGCTAGACAAATGTGTGTATCAACCATAGCTCTAACATATTTTTCCATCATCTGTAACGCGTCCACCGCTTTGCTTTGCGGATTACCGTGTGCGAGGCGACGTTAACGTTCAGGTGTGGTCAGCGCATCAGTGGCTACCGAGGAACCACACCTCTTGAACGTTGAACGTCGGTGTACTGCCTGCCAAACTGCTCGACCACTACCAAAGAATAAGGAGCCAAACCGATCTCGCACCAGACCACACGATAGCCTTAGGGTTGCCTGGTTTCTCCAAGTGTCCAGCATTCATGCACAGTACAGTTCGAAAGCGGTTTTCAGGCGCAAGTGCCAAACCGGCACACATACGAGGAGTGTACAAGCAAAGCAAAGCGAAGAATACAAGGAGATACAAAACGCTCACATCCGCCTGAACGTGTTTCTGCTCCCGCTCCTCATGCCCTGTCGTCGTTTTGTTCGGCCGCTCCTCTCCGACTCAGGTACCTCGACATCGTGTTCCTCCCCACCACGCTCCATGCCCGCACCAAACACCTCCACGCCTTTCCGTTTCGGCCCCTTTTCCTTGCCCTTCCGCTGAGTCGCCTTCCCACCAGCAAGTTCGCCGTCGTAGTCGTCAGCGCCCGATGAACTCGTTTTAGGGATGAAGGTCATCTCCATGCCGCCGTCGACGTTTCGACGGACGTCCGCATCGTGAGCTGATGCGCGCTGCTTGCCCTTGGAGCTTAGTTGTGAACGGCGCTGACCGAAGGTCGAGTTCTTGTCTTCCGCGCGACCACCTCCAGAGTCGTGCGCTTGCAGAGGAACAAG
Organism: Ganoderma multipileum BCRC 37180; assembly: GCA_000338015.2. Taxonomy (NCBI): domain Eukaryota; kingdom Fungi; phylum Basidiomycota; class Agaricomycetes; order Polyporales; family Polyporaceae; genus Ganoderma; species Ganoderma multipileum. The sequence goes on from BACB01002891.1 coordinate 73,495, forward strand.
GCGGACCTTCGGGTCCCGTCGTGGGGGTCCGCGGGTAGGCTTGGGGGCCGTATTGCGCGCAGCCAGTCGAGCACGAATGTCGTCCTGCCAAAGCTCTGCACGAATCATCAGTATCCAGCTTCCTTTCAGGAAAAGATAGACGTACTGCCAGCATCGTCACTATCCTCGCTCTCGCTCCCGCTTTTATCATCTTCGTCATCGTCGCTCTCACTGAGCGGATCCGATGAAGACTTATCACTTTCCTCCTCTTCCTCCTCCACCGCGGTCTTGCCTCTGGGCCGCCCAGCTTCCCGATTCTGGCGCTGGGCAACGGCGGAGGGGTTAAGCAGTGCGAACTCCCTGCTGGTCTCGTCCACCTCGAACTCGGGGTCCTGGAACACGGCGGCGAAACGCGGGTCGTGCAGCAGACTCGGCTTCTCCTTGCTCGTACTCGCCTCCTGTTCCTCCCCGTCTTCTCTGACGTCCTCGTCTACCTCCATCGCATCTTCGTCCTCCGCGTCCTCTGCTGCCGCCTGCGACTTTGCCTTCTTCGCAGCCTTCCGCTCTTCCCTCTTGCGCACCCGCTCCTCCTCCTTCCTGACCTTCTCCGCCAGCGCCTTGTTGACCTTGACCCCGGGCCCAGCGTCCTTCTTCGCGCGGATACGCGTCTCGGCGAGCTTGTCCATCTTCTCCTGTACCATGCGCTCGCGGTGCTCGGCGTATGCGTACGGGTTCGCGATGACCCGCGCAGCGTCGTATAGCTCGAGCGATACGAAGTAGCCATGCATGTAGGGCTTGAGCGCTGGGGTGCCGACAAGGTGGTCCAGTCCGAGCCTGCGAGGGAGCGCATATAGTGAGTGAGTAGACGGGACGAAGCGCAGGAAGAGTAGGACGTACTTCGCGAGCTCGGTCCTGTCGATGAACTTGTAGTCCTGGTATGCAGTGCGCGTCGTCTGGTCCTCCATCTCTTCTGTGAGGTTCTCGAGGAAGCTACACCACTTGGGCGCGGGCCCGAGCTGGGGGACGAAGTATGTCGTCATCTTGATGCCCTCGTTCGCCAGGAGCATAAGACCAGTCCCGGGGATATGGTGGATGTCGTTGATATCCCTCGCGGGGGTGATAGACGTGAAATTGGACTCGGGCTGGCGCATACAGTCAGCACACGGGCATCGATACGGGTGCGGGAGATGATGTGCGCACCGTGTCGCGGTTCCAGATCTTTATGACCTTTTTGTCTGCACTCAGGACATACCCCTCGCCGACCATACGACTCCCGCCTTCTATCCAGCTCACGTTCTTCACGGGCAAGCCGTATCCCTGGTCCTTCAACGCTAGGTGCCTTGCCGACCGGATGTCGTACAGCAAGGTGTGCCCGGTCGACGTTCCAATCGCATACGACAAGCCGTCCTGTCTCGACGCTATTGCAGTGACCGAAAGTGGAGCTGGCCGTGTGCCGTCGTCGATACCCGGAAGTGCGGGGGCTGCAGTCGCGTTCATGGGCATAAGCCGCTCGCGCGGTAGACGCAGAATGCCCACTTTTGAGCGCGAGCGCGGATCCCAAAGCTCGACTGTGCCATTCCCCTCGGCACCGAATGCGAAGAGTTGGTGTGCGGGGTTGATGTCGATCACGTTCACACCCGCAATATCCTCTCCGCTCTCCCCTTGCAGCAACAACGGGTTGAGGAAGCGTCCCTGGTCCAGGTTGAGACGGTAGATCTCGGGGCCGGAGGCGGCGAAGAGAGCGTCGCACGAGGGGAAGTGATATGCGAGCGCGCGGCCGAAGCGGGGTATGCGGGTGCGGTAGTGGAAACCACCTTGTGTGTGGAGTTCAACAGAGCGGTCGTTTTGGAGGTGTATTGACTTGGTCCAATCATCCGAAAGCATCTAGGAGTAGATCGGAGTGTGAGCACGCTGGTACTTCCGGGGACTACCAGATGAGACGGAGGGGGACTCACTCACAACAAAATCAACGTTCTCTGCATCTGTATGTCTCTCAAACTTCAAGGAAAGCTGGTCCAAGTCCCATACGCGGATTTGCGGCTTGTACGTCCCAGTCGCGATTGCATGGTGCCCGTCTCGCGTTGTCTTAATATTGTTACTAGCTTCGGGGAAGTCGAAATGTTGAATCAGTTCGATCGTACCTTCGACTTGCTCCCGGACGACCCTCTTCCCTTTCCCCTTAGCTTGACGCTTCTGGGTAAGCCAGTCGGGGAGAGAAGAAGAGGAGCTCGAGGCCTCTCCGTTCACCGTGTAGACCTTGACCGCGCTCGGATCCTGTATTGCGCCCATGACTGCGAATCATGAACAGATATGCCCTAAGAAGGACGACAGACACAAAGAAAGAGAGTGGAGAGCGGCTGAGGAGACTGGAGGAGCTGCATCGACTCCGAACCTCGAACCCGAATGGGCGCCAACCAAAACTTTGGAGGTGCACGTGCCGTCCCGGCCCGTCTGTGCCACTTTCGGGCCGGGAAGTTGCTTCGCTCATCATGCACTGGACACGACCGCGATTGGCATACATTCGCGACCCGCATGTGCTTACAAAAATCGAATAGGAAATGGGTTTTATAGTCCATGCCATGACGATACTACAAACGACACGTCGTAGACTGTTACGTCCCAGGACGCCAACTACTCTGACTCAAACAGTCCGTCACTGGACCGTGCGTGTCCTCCCCAAACACCTTCATGTGCAGTGTCTCGACGGCAAACGCCAACCGTTGGATCCTAGCAGCCGACCAAGGCACGCCCTGCCCAGGAATATCATCTCGTGGACGGCAAAACTCCAACTGTTTAAGCCTGGCCCCGTTCGACGCGCGGAACTCGATAGCGCGGACGAACAGCTCGTGCATCCCGCTGCCATTGTTGCATGTCAGCAAGAATGTCTCGAGCGGGGGACAGAGGAGCTCTTTATGGAGGATTCGTAGGAGCGGCCGCCCGCTGTCGATACGGACGGCGAGGACGTAAAGCGTAGGGAAGGCGGAGAGAAGCAGCCGCCAGTCGCTTTCGAGGACCGTCACGTCGTGTAATAGGTTGAGTGCGAGCATGGTGAGAGCTCGGTGTGCGCCCCAGAGTCCGACAAGATCGGGGATCAGGTACGATGCGTGGCAGGGTGTCCTGGGACCCCACTGAGCTCCCTGGAGCTCGACGCGTAGACGGGATGTGGATTTGCAGAAGCCAGTGACTTTAATGATATTGGACGGCGAGCCGACGATAAACGACACAACGGCCATGTCGATAGTCGCCATCAACGGAAGCCGGAGGTTCGGGGGAAGGGCGAGATTCAGTGCAGCTTGAAAATCCTTCACACTGATGTAGAGGTAAGTCGTGGGCGGACAAGCAACTAGGTGGAGGAACATTCGCGCCCCGAAAGGTTGGCGGCCGCTCGTGTTGCGCACCGAATATTGTCGGAGGCGTGGCATAAAAACTGGCGCTTGAGGGATAACAACGCCCTCCACGTAACAGGAAACGAATTCCAGGTCCTCCAGATTGCCAGAGCAGCGAGCCAAAAAGCCCGCCAATGACCCGCGGGAGTAGAGACGGGCCGTCACGGACAGCTTCTTCAGGGTAGGGACAGCTAGAACTGGGGACAAGAAATCGCCAAATGATGAGAGTCCGAAGCCGAGGAAAGTTGTAAGGTCGAGGAGTATACCCGAGAGGAGCAAATCGAGGTGTAGGGGACCCAGCTTCAAACTACAATCGCAGTTCCTGCAAGCCGGGCATTGCCAGACCGTAGAGCGTCACAAGGTACGGGATACCGTGAATGCACCTGATGAAAACGACCGTCAGCGTAGACAGCCGAGAAATATACTGGGGTATTGCCGTGATACTGGTGAGCCCGCTCCCGGACAGGCGAAGAGAGTAGGAGTTCGTGACGGTGCGGGAAATAAATGTGTGGAGAAGAGAGGCATCTTGAGGAGCTTCCGTGTTCTGCAGTAGGTCCAACCAGAATTCCGGGATCTCGAGGATAATGGACCGCCAAGTGCGACATACCTGAGCGAATTGGATGTCCGATTTCTGCAAGGGAAAGGCGCATCGGAAGATATGGATGAGGACAGGTAGTCGAACGTGTATCAGCGCTGCGGCATTGTGGATGAGACTGAGCTTGACGAGGTGGCTTCGAAGCTGCTCAATCTGGCTCTGATACGCTATGATCTTAGCTGAAGCGGCGTCCTGGATACACTGTGGTGAAAGTCCCAAAAGTTCGTCTGAGTCGTCGGGTGTAAGGTCGCTGCAGGGATGATTCATGTTCAGATAGCGTGTATATCCTCCGCACCCGCCTGGGTGCACGAAAGGTAGAACCCAGAAGATACAGAGGGAATTAAATGTAAGAGGTAAGATGTGCAGGTGTTTAGAGTATTTGAGAAACGAGTGCTGAGCTCAACAGAGTATGGTCGGGTTGGTTTGGAAAAAAGTCATTCGGCGCTTGATGTTCCAAATACGCTTGAAGGAGTTGTTTGGTGTTCTCGGCCCAGGCGCTCCACGCATTCGCCACGCCTTGGCTACAAACGGCGATACCCTCCCCCAACCTGGGCACGGCCCACTACTGTACTGTCTAGTCACTACACCTTCGGCCTATCAGTATCTTGGTTGCATGATACCCGAACACGCTCTGCTTTTCTTCAAGAAGATTGCTCTTAGTTGAATGTCCTCACGACGCCTCTCCCTCCTCGCTCTATCACTGCCGTTGTTCTACGGAGCACTATTTATACAAACGTGCACACACGCAATTAGAACCTCGGATCCCCGTACGGGCATGGGCTTCGTGGAAGGCAACGGGGTTGCCCGGAGGGCTGCGGCAAGGGGTCACGTACCATTGGACGTCGACGGTTATCCTGTAGCCCCCGCGGAACTGGAGCTACAGCAGGTCCACATCTATGTCCGCCATGGTGCGTCCGTTAGGATTTGCGGGGTATCCCTTTCGAGTAATAAACCCGCTCCCCTTCGCGTTTCTGCGAAACCAGGTGAACGCACACCGGTTGGTGTGCGTATGGCCGGACCTCCTGCCAACATCCCGGAGAACTGGATGTTCTGCAATACCGCACGCCAGTTCCGCGCTGCAGTGGCAAGTGTAGGTTCTGAGGACGACACAGTGACTTTTCCGCCCGTGCAGGCAGAACCTATGAGAGAGGAGTTGCGCATACACCGTATCGTAGAACGAGGGGATGGAACTGCTGCAGTTGGCCAATGGTAAGTACCCGTCTCGCATGCCTTGCTTGGTATCCGGGAGCTCAATAGATCACTAGTCTCTTGGGTGAACTCACAGACACTGGACGAGAGGTAAGTTCTCCCCCCGGCTCAGAGCGATATTGGTGTTTATGCCACTGGTAGTCAACATACAACCTCGGCAGCGGGCTCAGGAAGCTTTATATTGACAGGTTAGTTCCTTTATCGTATTAAGCTAGAGCGCGCGCTGACGTTGGGCGTGAAAGGCTGAAGTTTCTACCTGATGTCGTCCGCTCTAATGACGAAATATACTTGCGATCGACGAATATGCCGCGCACCATTGAGTCGTTGCAACAGATCATTCATGGGCTATACCCCGTGTCCAAGTCAGCGTCGGACTTTGTACCACACCTGAGAATTCGGTGAGTTCTACGTGTCTATATGCAGGTGAGTATCCCTGTAGAGCCCATGCCGACCTAACCTGAGTCACTAGAAATGGAAAGGACGAGAACCTGTTCGGAAATACCATGGCTTGCAAGCGACTAGAGACCCTCCAAGTCGGCTTTGCACAAGGTGACATTTCAAGTTGTCGTGAGCTGAAGTAACCCGTGGTCTGACTTGCATTCAGCCGCTGCCGCCGCTTGGAACACGACCCTAGAGCCCCTGGACAAGAAGCTGTCTAAATATATTGGCGGCAATCCGATTCGCCTTGACGGAAAACCAAGGGCTTCCGGCATTCTAGACACGGTACAGTCTGGATAACTTCACAGTCGTACGGCCGGAATATGCTCAACTTCACCACAGATCCGCGCTGCGGAAGCGCACAATGTGAAGGTCCCACCAGAGTTCAAGGAGGAAGGCGTCCTGGACATAATTGTGCGTCCGCAATTCGTGCATTGTGGTGAGATCCGCTCACCATCTGGCGCCGCTTCATAGGAGAGAGCTGTCGTTGCAGAATGGTTCTCAGGGTGTGAGACGCCCATTTTTCTCATCGTATCAGCGCACAAGAACCTTACATTATGTTAACCCCGACGCGGTAAACCAGACCGCACGGAGGAAGTTCGCAGGCTAGCGATGGGCCCCTTACTCAGCGACTTGACACGGAAGATGCAGGCCAAGGAAGAGAAGGGTGAGGCTGATCCTATGAAGATTCTCATCCACAGCACCCACGATACTTGCCTCGCTGGCTTGGTCAGCACCCTAGAGGTTTTCGACGAGAAGTGCGTGTCGCCGTCTTGCGTACATGGTCTTCAACCTTACGTTGAATGCTCCACAGGTGGCCTGCTTTCACAGCTGCCGTTACGTTTGAACTGTTCAAAAAGCGGCAAGAGCAACCCCCTTCATCTATTTCCGTGTGGCAGAACGTCCTCACACTCTTCCCGAGCGTTCAAGCGACCTCCGAACACTGTTCGTGTAGCTCCTTTCGCGCTCGACCCTCACCAGACTAACAGCTGTTCCAGACGTCCGTGTTCGATACCAGAACAAGAACATGCCACTCCCATTCTGCGCGGGGGAAGGAAGGCATCTTCCCGGTCACCCGGAACTCTGCACGTTTGCTGCGTTCCGCGAGCGGGTCAAGCAACTGACGCCCACTGACTGGGAGACGGAGTGCGCGCACACTTCCGGAAGCAAGCAGAAGGATCGTGAAGGGGCCCAGGCGGCAGCGACATCGACTATCCCTCGGCCTAAGCCCTAACGCATTCGTCCGTTGCGTGGTTGCTGCAGTTAATCGCGCCATTGCTATCTCTCCCGTTTTCCATTCCTTACCATGCCGTAAGTACTTGGTGTGGTGAGTTAGATGCGCCTTCGATGGATTTCTTGGATAACCCTATTGTCTTCGTGCTGCCTAATGTAACGGCCGAAGTATCATAGCTGTAACGACATGAGAACCATTTAAACACTACTTAAGCTTTGGAATGTGGATGATTAGGGATGATTGCACCGTGGGCAGACGCCCAATCCTTGAAGTTCTTCTCTCGACCCCGCCAACCTTGTGTTGGCTCCGTTCGAATCCGCTCGCTGCTTCGCTCGATACACACCACCGGGTCTCGAATACGCAGCCCCGCTTACACGACCCCTCGACGCTTGGACATACCCGAGGGATCATGCCATCGGGTTACACGGTCGCCACGGCGGCCCGCAACGAAGGCGCTCCCCCGCATCCAAACGGAATCGACTCTCATGACGTTAAGAGGGCCCCTCCGCCCCCACACCTTCCGTCAACCTCTTGACCGCCCCGCTCTCCGACGAATACCCCTGTGCACTCTGCGACGATGCATAGAGCCCCAGGTCGAGTGCGTCTGGCATTGCGTCGTCTCTCGACGTACCCCGCCACAAGCACTGGCAGTTCTCATCTACAAGGAGGCCCACTGACGCTCTCGGAAATCGTGGGGCCCACGTACCCCCCACTCGTCGAGAAAACACTGCCCGCGTACTTCCGCGACGACGTCCTACGCGTGTACGGCTCGCGCCCCGCGCTTGTTTCGCGCAAGGAGGGGCCACGGCCGTTCGGAGGCCCGCGCGGTCGCAACCTCGGGGACGCGCCGCACCTCGCATGGGACTTCGGGGAGTTCGATCACCATATTCAGGCACTGGCGCGGGGCCTGCTGGGCATGGGCGTGAAGAAGGGAGACAGAGTCGGGGTGATCATGGGCAATAACAGGTGCGTGGCGGGTCTTGGTGTGCTTGGGGGGGTCGGATTGGGCTTGGTACAGCGAGTTGACGGCTGGTCGTGTGCGGTGTGGACAGTGCATATGCGTGTTTGCAGTGGGCGTGCGCGAGCATCCGCGCGATCCTCGTCACGCTCAATCCGGCGTACAGGCTACCTGAGCTGGTGAGTGTTGGCTCGGTTATTCGGTGAGGACGCGAACAACAGTCGTTTTGAGGGGGGCTCTGAGCTTGTTCGCATCATCCACGATTTGCGTCTTCCTGATGGCTGTGAACTATCGGCCTTTGATTCATACAGAGCAGCGCAACTGACATGTGGACTCACAGGTCAAAACCCTCAACCTCGTCGGAGTCTCCCATCTCTTCGTCGTCCCGAGGCTCCGCACGTCTACGTACGTGCGCATGCTCTGCGATGCATTCCCCGCGCTCGCCAACTCTGCCCCAGGCGACATCCAGGAGGCCGCGCTGCCCGATCTAAAGAACCTTGTCGTAGTCGACAACACTGGGGACTTCAAGCTCTTCCAGGAGGAGGTCGTGGATGTCCGACCGGCGATAGACTTCCGCGAAGTGCTTGTGTGGCGAGAAGATGGCTCAGAGAAGCGGAGGGTCGAGCAGCTCTCCGCTGGGCTGCATGACGAGGAGGTCATTAATATGCAGTTTACAAGGTTCGGATGTCTACCATTTCGTCAGCAGTCTGCATATATTCACGATTAAGTGGCAGTGGGACGACTGGTGCACCGAAAGCCGTCTCCCTGACGCACCGGAACCTGCTGAACAATGGTATATCTATTGGGCGTTGTATGCGCCTGACGGAGGACGACGTCCTCTGTATGTCGCTTCATTGAGTTTCCGAAGTGGACGTGGGGCTCACGATTAAACTTTTTCAGGCAACGTCCCTCCGTTATTCCATTGCTTTGATAAGTCAACGTCGTAGTCTTCCTACCAGTTAGTCTCCTCAGACTGACGCTTGGTTATATACGCCTCGTACTAGGTAATCTGGCTGCATGGACGCACGGCGCATGCGTCGTATACGCCTCTGAGACCTTCGACCCTCCGTCCATCGTGGATGCCGTAACTGACGAGCGTTGCACGGCGCTGCATGGCGTGCCAACACATTTTCTTGGTGTCCTGGCGGAGGTACAGCGGAGGCGAGAAGAGGGCCAGATGGTTGACGTTCGAAATCTCCGGTGAGTCGATCATTTTACAGTCTACATTGTGACCTGATGGATCGAGTATGCCTCCGAAGAACCGGGATCGCAGCTGGCTCTCCGATTCCCACAGAACTTATGAAGCAACTCATCGAGAAATTGAACTTAACAGAATTGACTGTGGCGTATGGCATGAGTACGTACGCCACTTCTTCCTCGCGGGATCCGCTTTCTCATTCGTTCCTATCTTTGATTTCATAGCGGAGACGAGGTATGCACCATGGTCGCAATAGTGCCTATCATTGCAGCTCACTCATGTGTCTTCACAGTCCAGTGACTTTCCACAGCGTCACGAACGACCCTGTGATCAAGCGCATTGAGACCGTCGGCAGAATCCTACCACACGTGCGGGCGAAGCTCGTCGACCCCGATGGGAACGTCGTGCCCATCGGCAAGCCCGGGGAGCTCCTCACCTCGGGGTACGTCCTGCAGAAGGGGTACTGGAACGACCAGGAGCAGACCGCCCGCGTGATGAAGCGCGATGCAGAGGGCACGCTGTGGATGCACACGGGGGACGAGGGCATCATGGATGAGGAAGGCTACCTCCGCAGTGCGTCTCGCTTCGCGAATACACGGCGCCGAGGAACGCTAACTGACGCGGGGTGGCAGTTGTGGGTAGGATCAAGGACATCATCATCCGAGGGGGCGAAGTACGTGTCCATTTTCATACCTCGTGTGCGTTGAGGTCGCTGAGGCTGACCGGGGACCCGGTCTCGCTGTGGCGCGCAGAATCTCTTCCCGGTGCAAATTGAGAACGTCTTGACCGTGCACCCCCAAATCCGCGAGGCGGCGGTGGTTGCTGTGCCTGACCAGAAGTACGGGGAAGTCGTCGGTGCGTGGATTGTGCGGGAAGGACACGACAGCATGTCCAAGGAAGAAGTGAGGCGTGTCGTCGCAGAAGGCATGAACCCACAGGTACGTCTGTCGAGCATACCGAGCGACCTTGGTACCCCCAGCTGATCACGACATGCATGTCACTGCGACCCCGTTCCTCACTGCATGACGACTGCGGCGTACCTTGACAATGACATCACTGTCATGTAGAACGCTCCGTCTTGGGTATGGTTTGTGGGCGAGGACGGGACGCCCGACGAGCTTCCGAAGACGGCGAGCGGCAAGGTGCAGAAGCACATTCTGCGTGAGTGGTCGAAAGAGCTCGCGCAAAAGGGCATTGGAGCGGTCGGGCGAGCCTCGTCGGGAGGTCGGTAGTGAAACCGCTCGGACGGGTTGGGTGGAGCGAGGATGGGATCGACGTGGACGAGAGGGAAATTTGGATCTCGAGGCGGTGCTTGTATACCTATCTATCGCATGAACGTGAAGTATACCATCGCGGACGATGACGTCGGCGCCACATTTTACATGCGCCGTGTTGGTCGGGAGGCGGGGAATCCTCGAGGGTTCGTGCGGCGGACGCAGGGAGCGGGGGTGAGGTAACGAGGTATGTCGCGCCGATCTTCTCTGTCGAGAAACGAGGGTCCTGATAACATGTCCGATGGCGCGCTCCTTCCTCTGCCTGTGCCTGCGATTGGGACTCTTTCGCGGCAAAACCACGCAAAAACTCGTGGGGTTCACCAGAAAGGGAAGGGGCGCGTCGCGTCACAGGTCACGAGCGTTACGTATTCCACCCGTTTTGGGGCAAGGGGCGAGCGCCTGTTCGCGCGGCAGCCACCAGGCCGTCGAGCCGAGAGGGCGAAAACAAGTCCTATGATGTCACGGCCCGGTGGGGAGTGAGCGGACGAGCGAATCCGACCAAGCACTCGGATTCCTTCGTCGAAGGTGGCGCCCTTCACAGCCCAGATAAAGATCAGTCATGGCCCCAATCCTCGTTTTTTCGTCCAGCTTGTTCTCCACCCTCACCACGTCCACCGTCCTCCAAGCCAACAAACTCCATCCCGCCCACCGCCCAGCATGCCCGAAGGAACGATGAAGGCGTTGTACTACAGTGCTGCACGTGTCACACCTCTAAGTTACCGCGTGGCCGCCACATCTCATCTAACCTCATCCGTGTCCAGCCTCAGAAGTTCGACATCAGAGACGTCCCCATTCCCAAGTGCGGGGACGACGATCTCCTTCTCAAGGGTACCGTACCAGTCCATTAATTTCATCGTCATCGCTTTCACGGACTTAAGCTCCCTTTCCCATTCCCGCATGATCGCATATAGTCTCCCTCTGCGGCGTCTGCGGCACGGACGCGCACATTCACGACGGAGAGTTTATTGCAAAGTTCCCCGTGAGTCTTCGTGATCGTTATCTGCATGAACCATTCATTTGCACGATGGGTGCAGTATGGCCGTGCGCCTGCAGCAAGCTTACTTACGTCTATGACCTTCCCCCGCAGCTCATTCCGGGCCATGAAGCGATCGGCCGTGTTGTCGAGAAGGGCAAGAATGTCAAGGGCTTCGAGATCGGTGACCGCGTCGTCGCAGACGTCGGTATCTCCGTAAGTCTCTCCGTTACTGACCGCGACAATTACGCATTACCCGCATATACTCATGGCGATCTCGTTCCTCTGTACGTAGTGCGACAACTGCTTCTATTGCAGGCGAGGCGAGGCGGTTCTCTGCGAAAACTTCCATGCCCGCGGTGTTACTCTCGATGGCGGCTTCGCAGAATACATCGTTTATCACCAGCGCAAGTGCTACGTAATCAAGAACATCACCGACGAGGAGGCGACCCTCCTCGAGCCCGCAGCATGTGCACTGCACGGTCTCGACAAGCTCAACCCGCCTGTTGGCGTTGAAGTCCTCTTGCTCGGTGCCGGGCCGACGGGCTTGATCCTTGCGCAGTTGCTCAAGCTCAATGGCGCTCATCGTGTCGTCCTCGCCGCGAATAAGGGTATCAAGATGGATATCGCGAAGCAGCTTGGCGCGGCAGACGAGTACATCGAACTTCACAGGCAGAACCCCGGCCCCCAGTGGGAACAGCTCAAAAAGGACAACCCGTACGGTTTCGACGTCGTGGTCGAGGCCACCGGTGTCGAGAAGCTGGCGAACGACTCGATCAACTACGTCCGCCGAGGAGGCACGATCATGATCTATGGTGTGTACGAGAACAAGGCGTTGATCCACTGGCCGCCTTCGAAGATCTTCGGAGATGAGATAAAGGTAAGTGAATATATGCGCGGTGGTGGAGCAGAACGTGGAATAGCCAGCTACGGCTGAGAAACTGACCCAGTCCTATCGATAGATCATCGGTTCCTTCTCACAAGCTTTCTGCTTCCCGCGTGCCGTTGCGTACCTGGACGGTGGCAAGGTTAACTTGAAGGGCATGGTGCGCCGCCTTTACGTGACTTTAGCTCAGGGCCGCGTCGACATTGCTCATCCGATCATGTTTGCGTAGGTTACGGACGTGTTCAAGCTCGAGGATTACCAGGCCGCGCTCGACAAGATGAACAGCCGTGCTGCGCTCAAGATCGCCATTAAGCCTTGAGATCGGCAGGGCCGTGAACTAGATGTTTGCCCTGACGAGTAGACCTTTTTCTGTCGTAGTAGTAGTGTACGTTTCTGGAGCATCGCACATGCGTAGCAAGCTGTATTAGTACATGTTTACCCACCGAGTGGCAAGGAACGGGGATACCCTTGAAAGCATGTTGGACAGCTTCCGCGTACGATTGCGACTGCGACTGCGATGTCGATTGCGATTGGGTTGAGTTTGAGTAAGCGTTCGTAACAACGTCGACTATGCTGCGGTCCAAGAAAGGTCTATGCATATTGTATGCGGAGTGTGAATCCAGGGATACAACGGGGAGAAAAAGAAGGGTATACAGGCAAACACCAAATTGCGAACGTATGATAATCCATAATGACCCATACCAAGCGATACCGGCGGGCGTGGCGGCGGGCCTGCGGACCTGTGGCTGGGCGGGGTCCAGGCAACATCCGAGAGGGGGGGGGGGATAGAGAGCATCGATCGCTTACGAGAAGAGGTCGACGAGGATTGTGATGATCCCGAGAACTACGAAGCACGAATGGATGTAGAACGAGTGGGTGAGAGAGGCAAGGGGGAGGAAGGGCGGGGAAAGCGAGCGAGGGGAGAAAACGATGGCCTACAGGTCAGACGACACGGTGAAGGACCGAGAGAGCGGCGAGAAGGGACGCACCGATCTCGACTGCAATGAGCGCGATGACGATCTGCTCGAGACGCTCGGCATGACGGGAGGTGACGGTCTCCTTGAGGAGCTGGAGCATGTCCTGGAGGACACCGACCCGCGAGTTGAGGAGGTCGATGCGCTGTGGGATCTCGAGGTAGCTTCGCGCGGCTTCGTAGAGCGGCTGGAGGTCGGGGTACGTCTGCCGGACACACGTCAGTATTACGCTCCAATACGCATACGGGCAGTTGCGAGCCCTGCGGGGAGAGGAATCCAGGCAGGCAGAGGGAGAAAGAGGGCGGCGGCGTGGTATCGGCGGAGGAGCAAATTCGGTAGACAGGGTGACGATCGGGCGACGTCGTCAGAATAAGCGTAGGATAAACGCACCCAGAACACTTCCTGGAAGACGGGGAGCTCGCGCGTGAGACGTCGTCAAAGGGAGCAGAGACGGATGGGGCGCGCGCACCGGAGAATCGAGCACCGAGCCGACAGAATTAATGTTTGTGCGGAGCAGGAAGAGCTCGCCGATCTTCCTCATGATTTCCTTGTGATTCATGTCGATTTTTCCTGTCGCGCTGATGATTTCTGGGATGTCCTTCGTGTCCTCTATCGTCGCCGATATGAGGTTCTCGAACTGACGTGTTGCAGTGAGAAACCATCTTGAACGTCCAAAGCCCGAGATGAAAGCCTACCAATGATATCTTCACAGATTGAGCGAGGGCATGTGACAGGGAGAGCTTCGTCCTGGAACACGACTCGTTAAGCACGGGTTTGGAAGCAAGCTGGGCAGGACTGACATGTAGCTGGAACCTTTCCGTAATGTTATGACATCGTTGTATATGCTAAACGATTGTTCGAATTCAGCGGGCATGTCGCGCGGGAACAGATCGAGATGGGGACCACTTGCCGACTGTAACTCGCGTAATAGAAGTTCAGGTCCTCCATCTCCACGTCCTGCGGCGCTACGCTGATGCTCGTCTCCCTCAAACTGACGACATCCATGACAGGGTCGAGACATACCTAGCCGCTCAACCTCGAAGCGTTTTCTATTGCTAGTCAGCAAGCATGCGTAAGGAGCATATGGCAAACCGCTTACAGTGACGAAAGGAACCTCTTCTCTTGGGCTTCTGTCATGCCCCAAATCACGACGGTGCCGTATTCGAAGATAAATATCTCCGCTTCCGTAGGTGTTTCGGAGAACTTGCTCCGTTTCCTGCTGTTGTTATTCGTCCCTGCCGGCGGCTCCGCTCCGGACTGACCTTGCACCTCAGTCCCCGAACCGCCGGGGGCAAGCTCGGGAACGCCAAGAAGGTCCCCCGTTCTGCTTTGGTGTTGGGAAGACGCGGTCTGGAAGTGGACATGGGCGTGGGTGCCAGACTGGGCGGAGGGCTGGACAGAAGGGGGCTCATAGACGTATGGGGTGTAGATCACATCGACTATGATTCGAGGGTTGGTGTGGTACGAGCCGCGGCGAGCGTTGAAGAACTTCATCAGTTCAGGGAAGCGGTAGGAACTGTCCAGACCGCGTTATGAATGCATGAACGTTTCCAACGGAAGGGGGCGCAGCTCCACCAGGCTTGAGACGTGCGCATATTTGGGAATGTGTATGAGTGGAAACGTACCTAGCTGTGGCATATGCGGTAACCCTGGGGAGAGACTTTGCCTTCTTCTTCGTGAGGCGAAGCGCATCCCGGCGTGCCGTCCCTGCGGGAATGAGGTCGATCTGATTATACACCTATGTCGTAAAGTGGCAATAGCACGAAGGAGGAAGGCAAGCCACGCGGTCAGAGTCGAGACAGGATGCACGCGCCGAAGAGTGTGAGGGGTGCGACGTACCTCAGCATCGTCCGGTTCCTCCTCCTCGTCAGCTTCCTCATCCTCGCTGTCGGCGAGGGTCCCGGAGCCCTCGCCAGTTTCGTCCGTTTTGCTTGTTGGGGGCGCTGATGGAGGTGGAACCTTGCCCTTTTCGAGGACCAGTTCGGCGTGCTCTGGCAGGACTTTCAACTTCCCCGCAACCTTCGTGGACCGGTTGGCGCCGCGGGCTTTTGCCTCGCCCGAGCTAGCCGCTGCGAGGGTTTGGGTTGCCTTAGGAATTGACTGACTGGATGACATGGGTTCGATGTCGATGGGTTTGTGGCTGCGGGGACGATGGATGGGACAGCAGAGGAGGGACCAGCCACGGTGGCGGACGGGACAGAACTTGAAGCAGACCGAGACGAGCAGGGCCGCACCCGCGTCCCGGTGGCCCGGCTATGATCTCATACGTAACACGAGGCACAACAAACGCTCTCGGCGTTTACCGTCGGTAACACCAGCTGTTATCACGATAAATACAGTCTGTTAATAGCCCGAATAGAGTCCTTGATAAGGAAGTTAAGAACCCATTGTAGTCGCGCGCCATTACGTGTCGGCGCTTGCTGACGGTCTCGGCCCAGGCACTCATCGCACGGCGCACAACGTTCTGCTGGACTTGGATTCGACCTTCATCGCCCTTTGTTGTTTATTGCTCTCACGGTTCCCCCTTTGGATGCACAAATCCTAAACCCCGACTCCCAGGACGCTGAGGGTTTCTTCGGTGCCAGATGTCAGGCAACGCGGACCGTCCCTTGTCTGCAGGGACACCACCTGGCGACAACGAATATTTCTAGTGAATACATGCTTGCCACCCCTCACGCCACATACCATTGCTAACACCCTGAGACAGCTCTGTCTTCAATCTCCCAAAGGCTGCGTCAGACCAGGAAATTCGCGAACGCTACAGGCAGCTCTCGATTATCTTTCACCCCGACAAGCAGGTGGACGAAGCTCGCAAAGAGGCGGCCACACAGCGGTTCCTTGAGGTACAGAAGGCGTATGAGGGTGCGTGACCACTTTGCACCCGCTCACGTTTGTGAATTCTCAAGTTTGCCACGGTTTTCAGTCTTGTCCGATCCGGTCAGACGGTACGTTCAGTCTCTTCGATGCGCTCCTGTCCCCGAACCCTACTCATGCACATGTCTCATACAGCCGTGCCTATGACATCCTAGGTCTCGCTTCCCTGCCACGCCATCGTCCGCATTTGCACAGACTGACGCTCTGTCAGCGCAGGCCCAGAAGGCCTCCAGCTCCTGCAAACCGCCGAATTCAAACACGTCGCGGAAGAACAGGCGAGCTTCCCGTGTCTTTCCACCATAGACGGCCTTTGACGTAAACACGTTCGGCCACAGTTTGAGGAAGAACTACGCCGCCAGCAGCGTGAGCTAGATCGGCTACGCGTCGAGCAGGCCCTCCATCCCAAGGGTAACGTAACGGTCGGCTTCGACCTCTCGTCCATTTTCGACGATGAGTACCAGGATGCGGATGGCTCGCCGGTTCCTCCGTTGCAGAACTTCCGCCTCGCACTGGGCGAGGTTCGAAAGAACAAATTTACCGTACGGCACCGTGTCCAGGTAGGTCTTGTGAACGTCCGCCGTGTGCCCCGGAGGCCTGATGCCCAAACTCTAGACAGAGATCAACAAGAAAACATGGTTGCAGCTGACAAGTCGCGTCACGCTCGGCGCAGCGGCGCCCAACAAGTCGTACATCGGCTCGACGATGATGGGAACAGTACGACATCAGTTTTCTCCCCGTCTGAACTTCGAGGTGCGCATTCTCACCTCGTTTTCCTTCGTAATTAGTCCGGCTCACCTTCTGGAAACCCTTCAGGCAACGACGAGCGTTCTCAGCGTGTCCGGGCTCATCCTGAAAAGCACGTATCGGACCGACGATTACGTCGTGGCGTGCTCGACTGAGCTGAATCCTGCCGTCGTCCTGCAGCCCTTTGTGTCAAGACAAAACGGGCCACTGCTGCTACCGCCTCTCACTGTATCAATGTTTCGGCGACTCTTCCCGAAATCCCCCACGCAGGGCATGCTGGAAGCTTCCATCACGCCCTCAGGCCCCAGAATCTCGGTTGGTGTATCGTCTTCGGCATTCCACGACAGTTCGCCTGATCGAACGGCGGACGACGAGCCGCCAAATACGGAGTCCCCATTCCGCGCGCCGTCCTCTTCCGGCCTCGCGCTCTATTCTAGCGACTGGCAGATCGGATTGGACCTTGCGGGTTTCGGGTCTGGGCTCAATGGACGCTATGGTGTAACCTTCTTGGAGCTTGGCGTGACGTTCTCCGCCGTTGTTCGCCTCGGGCTAGCTGGCCTCACCTGGTTAATTGGTGGCGAGTGGCGAAGCGAGAGCAGCTCCATGGGTGCTAACGTCAGTGTCAATCATGACGGGGTTGTCCTCCGTGTCGAGTGGGTGTCAACTTGCTGCGCGTAGAAACCGGGAGACTAATGGATTGACAGCGCGATGTACCACGGCCAGACGTTGTCCCTTCCCATCGTCCTTTCGCACGAACACAATGAGAACCTAGGCTTCTGGACAGCTATCTTACCATCTACAGCATTAGCTTTGGTTTATTATTTCAGGTTAAGACCACGCCGCCGCATACAGAGGATGATGTTCGTGTGACGTTCTGCTCCCGCATAATCTTCTGCACCTCACCTGCTTCTGTTCCGCAGGTACCTCCAACAGGCGCGTCGTCAGCTCCAGGAAGAAAAGTCGGAGTTGCTCCGTCAGAGGCAAGAGACTATATCCCTTCTCCAAGACACGGCTATCAGACATACGCGCGCCGAGGAGGCATGTGACGGTACGATATGTTTTTTCCTCGGGAGAAGGCTTTTAACCCCCGCTGGATGTTTCTCACAGGTTTAGTCATCCTCGATGCGCGCTATGGCCCATCAGAGCAGGACGAGGGCACGGAGGGCCTCGACGTAGACGTCACCATTCCCATGCAAGCCTTAGTGAATGCTAGTCAACTCTATATCCCAGGGAAACGAAGCAAGGTGAGTCGCTTAAGCCCTTGACCTTTTTTCTCCGTACGGTACCGTCTCCCGGCCTGTCCGGCTTTCCCTCGACGATAAGGCCGTCGTTTCTGCGGTTGCCTGATGTGCCCGGATCCGGACCCTTTCCCTCGACTGGGTTCAAACCAAAGCATTGGGACTCGGCCGCCGTATGGGCCTGATCAGTTGAACACGCTTCTTGCTGTCTGTTTCGCCGCTGTCTATCACATTCTTGCGTCAAAAAGACAGCTTTGCATGCGTACCTCGAGTGCCTCCCGAGCAAGTTTATTCGTACTTGGCAGGCGTTACCATGCGTCCGATAAAAAGGGCAGCAGGGACCCACTAGTGACGACCGAGTGTCGTGGGTAGCATAGAGTTCTGATATCTTGCCGTTGTGTTGAATCGCGTTTCCCATCATTTAGTCATCTCAGCGATGTGCGCTTCTTGCTGATGCCCGCTTCTTTCCCATTATAATATAGGCCGGCATTCCAGGGTTCTACGACCCCGTCGCGGGGGTTCCGAAAGCGTTGCGCGTACGGTACAAATTCCGCGGCCACACGCACTATGCAGAAATTCCCGATTATATGCCGGCCGTGATCCCCCTGAAAGGTACGCAGCCCTTCTTTAACTCAGATTTCATACCTCTGTCCTCGTGGCGGCCGAGATGGTGGGCCGAAGCGAACCCTCGCGGTCTTCAGAAAGCAGCGCGAGATACAGGCAGGGCTCGATCGTTCGCAGCGCGGTTGAGCCTATTCCTGGACGCTGATTTGCTTTTATCTGCCGTAGATCACTTGGCCGAATGAATGGCGCGGGGTCGGGGTCGTCCTGGCGGCTCGCGCATGACACCTCCACCGCGCCTTCTGCAATCAGTCGCCCGTCATGGGGACCCACATCCCTGCTTGGTCGCTCGCACTCGTCCCCACCGGATTACGGCTTTGCGACGGTGCGCGCACATTCGTTTCCAAGGCATGCACTACTACCTCCGCACGCGCCCCTTGGCAAGGATACGGAGTTGCCAGTGTCCCTCTCTATTGAGTTAACCTATTGTATTGTCGATGGGCCCGTCAGCGGCAATCGTATCTCCTCCCCGCTCTCTACAGGGTCTCCTCCTCGACTGAAATCAAGGACGTCAGTCGACATCAGTGCGTGAACGTCTCGCGCGCGCCAACGGACTGGTGATGGACACGCAAGGCTCAGAAGACTGGTGTTCCACCCTGGTGGCCGTCTCGCCTTTGCGTCTAACTCCGCCAATTGGGAAACACGCCCTCCCCTCCGCCTTGCCCGGGCCTCCTTCACTAGCCGCCGGGGTCGTCAGTCGCATCCGCTGCAGCATCGAGGGCCACCCGGCGCGAAACGCCCACGTCATGCGTTTCCCATGTTCACCAACACATCCCAGAGGCGCGCGCAAGCGCGAGCCATCCCTGGACGGACGCCATGTGCACGATGCCACACGATGCCATTCGAATGCCCGTCCACTCTCCGTTGAATGCAGGTGACGCCACTTCGCGCAGGCCCGTGCCACCCGGTTTGTCGTACACACCCCGAAGCTGGAGCGGCAGGCGAGAGGACGCGGCTTGGCGACGCCACCATCGTGAACGTGCCCGCCCTGAAATGACGTTGGCCTCGAAAGAGCCAAAGGCGCGTCTCTGAATGCTCGAACCCCGAGTCGGATCGGATGGCTGGGCGCGCGGGCGGCTTCAGGATCCGGGCATGCGGGCGTGCGTCGATGCTGACGCGGATGTGCGCCTGGGGCGGGGCAAGGTTCAGTCAGTGCTAGTGAACCGTGCGGGGGCAGGCGTTTAGACTTGCGTTATGACTGAACTTACGTCCAGGGCAGATCTCGACATCGGCGGGTCTATCAGGCCCAGGGTTCCAAGGTTGCCACCCTGGCGCCGGGCGCTGACCG
This sequence comes from Ganoderma multipileum BCRC 37180, assembly GCA_000338015.2. Lineage (NCBI taxonomy): Eukaryota > Fungi > Basidiomycota > Agaricomycetes > Polyporales > Polyporaceae > Ganoderma > Ganoderma multipileum. The sequence continues at coordinate 93,364 of BACB01002891.1, forward strand.
AGGCTTGAACCTACTGCATACATCGTGCATGCGCCTCCATTCATGCACCATGGCCCACCGCCGAGATCTAGCCCTGCCGACGCTCGTACTAGCAGGAGCCTTTACCACATCGCGTGCGCATCGCGAAGGGATCCGCAGACTACCACAAAGCTCGGCGCGAAGGCCAAGGGGCAAGCAACTGGGGCGCCTTCTCCCGTTCTGCTGTTGAATTCTCCTCGTTCTCTGCTGAATCATCGCACGCCTGACTGGGCTAGGCGTGCTGCGCGCAGGGCAGGCGAGAGACAAGATTCAGGTGTGCTGGTGCTGGCGTCGCGCGTAAGGCGGCGGTGAGAACGCGTCCGCCACACTGGGCAGGTTCTCAGCCCTCCCGCGCGCGCAGGTGCGCCGTGTGGCCGGACTAGGAACGCAGGGGGCGCGATATGAAGTCATAACGTCAATCTTGCTCGCACAGAAAATATCTGGGGGCCGTCGCCAGCACAAGCTGCAGCTGCTTCTTCCTCCTTCCCTTCCTTGCCCTTCACGCGCGCGGCAGGCCGCGAACTGCACCCGTACACTGGCTCCCAGGGACGCTTTCCATCGACGGGCACGTTGCTCCTGCACTCTCTGCGGCTGGGACCTCTCATCCAATGCAGCGACAGCAATGCGGGGCAGCGGTATGTGGTCATAGAACGCGAATCTGTGAAGTGCAGATAGGGATACGGATGCGTTCGTGTGCCCGTAATCGCCTGCTGCGCGCTATCGACGGTTCCTCGAAGGGAACTCCCTGCAGACACAGATACAGC
>BACB01002892.1:0-99201 GCA_000338015.2 Ganoderma multipileum BCRC 37180
GAAAAATTCTGCATTGACTGTACGCGAAGCCTACATGCATTCGTTTCGCCTCTCCGTATTTTGGGGTCGGTGCCCGCACGAATCTCCGGCGAGAGCTCAAGCCCCATTCCTTCGATCAGCAGGCCACGCACGACCCTGTGCCGGGGAACGAGCGAGCGCGGGAGAACGCAGGCGCAGAATTCTGAATTACAGCAGCCACTCGCGGGCTGATTCGCGCCGCTCTCAGGCCATAGGCGTTTGGGAGGCCGTCCTGCTTCTTTGGCGAATGCGCGCGACCCTGAGGAGGCCTTCTCTGGGTTCGCCGCACACCCGAATGGTGCTCGCGTTCGCATCCTCTTCTCGTAATGCCTCGATTGCTCGCGCGGGCACGCGACGAGCAGGGGCCCGGAAGCCCGTTGCGGTCGCCCGTGCTAGGGATCGTGTCGCGAGCCCTGAGTGCTTCGTGTTCTGCGCGAGTCATTCCAGGATTTCGCGGACGCGAGCCCGGGTGGAGGCGGGACCGCACCCGAGGAATTTCAGGTGCAACCCCAGCGACGTCTAGCCTCCCGCGTGCAGATGATGCAGCGGGCATGCGCAAGCGATGGGAGATGGACGCCGAATGGGAGATCGGGGTGCGAGTGCGAGTGAGAGCGAGCGCGGGTGGGGACGGGGAGAGGGGAGGGTGCCGACGAGTAGCTCTGGCAGCGGACACGAACAATGGAAGCGAAAGGCAAGCGCGAAGGCGAAGACGAAGACGAAAGCGAAAGATAGATGAGCGTGTGCACATGCGCACCGTGGACGCCTGCGCTGCGCCTGCGTCTGTGTCGACGGTGGAAATGGCCGCAGGTCGCGAGCTGCGCGTTTTTCCTCCCAGGCTCGCTTGTCTTCTCCCGCGATGCTTTTGGCATGCTCACGTCAGATTCAGAGTGCCTCCGTACCCACTGCCACGGTGCCACTTTCGGCCATCCTCCCCCCACTCGGCCACCTCACACTCCCCTCCCAAACGCGCCTTCTGGATTAAACGCCCGCCCAAGGTTCCCAATTGCGCCGCAACGATTGGGTCCCCAGTGAGGGGGCGCACGACTGAGAGCTGCCGGGAAAGGCAGGGCGGGCCAATCGCCCGGCCTGCTCGCCAGGCTGTGCCGAAAGGGTAATAAGCGTGCAGATAAGTAGGACGTGAGTACGCGATCTGGCGTATGTGATCACCGACTGGCGAGAACCTCATTCAACGACGCCAGAACCCCGCGTCCAGGAGTCAGGACCCTGGCCTGAGACCTCCGGCAGGGCCCCAGCTGGCAGGCCGTTCTGGCGTTCTCCCTCCGATTCAGCGAGCGTCCCTCTTCTCTTTCCTCTTCCCTGGCCACGGGCCCACCCAGCAGTAGCTGCCCGCAGATAAGGGACGCAGACCCGGGCCTGTTTTGGGACAGCCCCTGCATCTGGCTCCGGAGGAGCCACGGCGGCAATATTATTCTGGTACGCGCGCCAGGTTGGACGGGACGTTGGAAGGCATTCAGTATTCAGTCGGGCTGCGTGGGCACGGCCGCGCGGGCCATCTTTCACGCGGACCTGCCGCATTCAGCGTCGTCGACGCCCTTTCGCTCTCATGGGGCCCATTTGAGCAGGAGCGTTGGCCCGACTTCCTCCCCCGGGCGAAGCCTCCGGAGTCGACTGGTGGCGCCGCGCGTTCTGATTGCTGCCCGACGATTCAGACGCAGTCGTGGCCCGTGGGGAATTTCCAGCGCGCGCCCGTGCTCTCGCCGGTGGACTTCCTCCCAGCGCGTTTTCACCGGTCTTTTCGACGAGGCCCGCAGCAGATGGCCTGCGACCTGCGTGGTCCGGGCTGAGTTTGCTGGCTGGTGGATGATTGCCGCGGATAAAAAATGTTGCGGAAGTCGCCGGAGTCTCAGACAAATGCGGGGTGTGTCAGAGAGTGCCTGTTGGATGGGACGATGTGGTCAAGATCACATAATCAGTTGGTCTTCGTTGACGATGGGCGGCCGGAGAGTGGTGGGAAGACGGGCGGCGGGAGCGTACGGGCAGATCAAAGTTGAAGCACCGCGCGAGATGCCGAGGGCCATCGGACGACTGGTTGATTAGGACAAACGCTCCCACGCTCAATCTAATCTAGTAGATTAGGGTGGCGAGCTGTGTACGTACAAGCCTCTTTCGGTATCGCTGACATTCGCGGGAGCAATGGACGTAAGTAACGGGAGCGTGACGGTGGCGTGATGCCCGCGTCACAGGCCCGCGTATGGGCCAAGGTTGTGATTCCGACTGGGAATCGGCGGAGCAGTGTCCATCATCGCATCGTCCTCCGAGTCGCTCGCTCGCCTGCGCCTGACAGCCACTCTGGAACGTCCTCTTGGAGACGCCGCCGACGCTCCCTTCAGATCCCTGTCAAAATCACTCTCGCCTCCCTCGCTACAACCTCTACTCTCCCGCGTCCGCATGCCGTGCCGCGAACCATCAGGTTCGCCGCGGAGACTCGCGCTTCGCAACTCGCCACAATGCGCTCAGCCGAAGGCTGTCAGTGGTGCCATACTTGCTGAGCTCGCTGGATGCGTGCGCAGGCTCTGGTGCGTGCCAGCGCTCGTGCACTCTGGAGTTTGGCTTTGATTCCGATTCCGAGGCAAAGGCTGCCAGTGTTCGCGTAGCGGCTATCATGCGACCATCAGGTGGTGGAGATAAATACGCCCCGACGAGAGTCGCGGGCGTGAGGCGGCCCAGAGGGAGCGGCTATCAGAGAGGGAACGTAAGGCGAGAGCAAACGCCCTGGCCTGATAAACTTGGGGGGTGGCGTATGATACTCGAGGGGAAGGGGATGATGATGATGGGGATGTGTCCGCCCATGGCTGTCCGGTGAGACGGGCTATGTCGCATCCAGGGAAGGAGCCGAAGAGCGAATAGAGAAGGGGAGAGGGCGTGGCGTGGGCGTAGGAGGGAATGGGGAGTGGGAAAGGGGGTGCAGGATATTGCGGAGGGATAAGTTCAAGGGCCGATCTGCGGAGGATTGGGAGCTGGAGAGGATGTTAATTTGGGCGCCAAAGTTAATGCAAACTCAATCGGGGCTTCTCGAGATTCGGGGATCGCCTGCTTGATTTGGGTGGGGACGGGAGGACGGATCTGGATGGGGGCATCTGGCGAGTGCATCTGGCGGGCGCCCGCCGTCGCATCTCTGGCAGTGGCTGCTGTACCCGGGGGCCATTTTGGCGCGGCTGCTTAACCTTTCTTGAAGGCCTCCCATCGTCCCTATCAGCGCTTCCACTTCCATTATAAATTCTGCTCCCCGCCCCCGCTGCCGCCCCTTCGCCTACCCACATCACCCGCCACCCCGCGCACCCCATGCAGCACCCCACTCTCACAAACATCCGCATACGCTCCACTCGCGATGCCCTCCAGATATTCTACGCTGTCGCTCGCAACATCCTCCCCATGACCACTCGCAGGCTCGACGCAGAGGAGCGCAGAGCGTCAGTCCCCCATCCCCCCCCGCGCTAATTTATTTCGCAACACTTACCCCCTCTGTCCAGTATTTCCTCGGGCTGCGTCTACATCTGGGAGGAGCGCTGCGCCAACTCCGAAGCCACGGGCATGGGCATGGAGAGATGGTGCGTCCCATCCCGCAGCACATTCTAGGTTTGATTTTGTCCTCACGTCTCCTTCCAAACAGGACGGACGGCATGGGCTGGGGACCAAGCCGCGTCCGCGACGTGAGCTTCCCACTGATCCTTCCCCGCACTGCACCCGCAACTCACCTGCCAATTATTTCGTAGGAATTTTTGTTTTACCACCAGCGCGAAAACGAGGTCCACGACGACCCGAATAACCCCTCCGCGCGCTGGGCAAGCATGATGAGGTGCGCATATACCCCCTTTTTGTGTGGTCGGTTGACCTGACCGTCTGTTCCTGCTCATCTGTTCTAGAAGACGAGATACCCGGAGCAACCTCCCCTTCTCGAGACAAGATGCTGAGCGCCTCATCAAGCAAACATACAGTGTGCATGTCTCTCTCCCGGAAGACCGACCTCGGGGCATCACCCGCAAGTGGCACCTCAGTTCGTCCTCCTTCGTTCCTTAGCTCTTCCGTCTCACGCTAATTTCGCGGACTAGCCGCCTATTTCAGCCAGACGACACTAGACAGCCTCGGAACAATAGATGCCATCCCCGGTGTCGGCGACGTCCAGGTTCCAGAAGGAATGTTCAAGAGCGCGCGTGCAAGCAAGATCAACAAGCGTACCGACCCGATGCCTGAAGACATCGGCGCAGCGACACACGAGCCATGGGGCATCAACATGCCCCCCGCCGCGAGCCACCCGAACATGCCCCCTTACGGCGCAGAACCTCCCAAGTGGGCGAATGGGTCACCGCGACCCTCGAACTCTCCGCTCCATGCGCCAGGCGCGTATGCACCTCCGCACAACCCGTACCCGACGCCACGGAGTTCGTACGAGTCGGCTGACTACCCTGCCCGGCCGCTCTCTTCCCACCAACCCCCGATGGGCCATTACCCACCCCAGATCGCGGCCCACCCCTCGCATCCCCCGCCACCTCCTGGGCAGTTGCCGACGCTCCATGATTCGGGTTTGGCCATGTATCGTGATCCGTCGCCGTACACGCAGTCTTCGTCGTCTTCTTCCGAGCCTGGAACGTCTCCTCGAACGTTCTCTTCGCCACTCACGCCCCCATCGAGTACCTCGTTGCCCCTCTCGATCAAGAGCGAGAAGCAGGCGATGGGCGCACCGAAACTCGTCCCCCTTTCCTATCTTCAGGGTCTTCAGTCGCAGGGGCGTCAACAACGGGACCCGATGGATGTTCTCTACCTCCAGCGATTCTCGACACCGGACAAGGAGCCGGACCGCCACTCGTGGGCGAGTACACCCCCGTACGACAGGTTCGGCGAGGACGAGGCAAAGCCGACGCTAGTGGACTCGCGGTGGTGATCTGCCATGCCTCGTCCCATCTCGCGCCCGCCTATTGTCTTTCCACGCTCATGAAAAGGGGGTGTGCGTTCCGTCATCCCCGCCCCCCGGACCCGTGGAAGCTCCTCCGCCGTTGTCCCGGTGCCGGCGTTTCGCGCGGATGGCGTACTTGCGAGCCCCATGACCAGGCGCGTCCTCGAGGCTGAGATCGGTAGAGCGCCAGGAAGCACGCTCGGTCTAGACCGCCCAACGTGTGGTCGGCATCACGATCACGACATTCCTTCTCGTTGACGTGGGCCTCTCGATGCTCGTTCACGGTCCACGGTCTGCGCCACGCACCTCCCGGGTTCGTTTCGGTTTGCGTTTGGGAGGGGGATGGCTGCACGGCCCTCTTCGATGCGTACCACCGCGCTGGGCCACCGGCTGTGCCTCTCGAGTCTCAGGCAGGGCCGCGAGGCCACCCTCATCTCACCAGCATCCACGCATCCGTGTCCACGTCCACACCTGCGCCATGCACCGCTTCTCGTCCGCGTCGAAGTTCGATCTCGACATTCGCTGATGGCTGCCGTCACCGTTCTGGATCCGGACACTCGTCTATTCATACCATCTCGCAATTCGGATTTGTTGTATCACATCGGCCCATTCACCCTTCGTGTACCGCACATTCACAGCTGCCATCTGTTCATCTTGCATCCTTGCATCTGCTCTTGCGGCGTGCGCGTGTTCCACCCCCTTGCCTTTCCACCACGACCTTCTATGACGCTGTCTCCGAACGACACGACCTCTTACTCGAGTCTGGACGATACCCTCAATCACATCACACATCACGTATTCGTATTCCCATCCAATCCACCCCATCGACTTGACCCGTATGCTGTGTTTCATCTCGCTCCGTATCCGTACCATGCGGTCAAGTTCCGTTTGCTTCCCAAACTTTGACCATGTCTACGCGTCTCTGCTTCTGCTCCTTTCGCATCGCATGTTCCACGTTCCGCCCAAGGTCACGATATCTATCTATCCACTATCCGCAAGCTTCATTGGTTCTCACACTATTGCTATTTGCCTACATACCCGCCCCCCCATCCGCTTTGCGCGTCGTGTTACATGTACTCACTCTCAACCACGCTTGCTTTTACTCGGCTATCGACAACACTGTAATATACAATGGCATGTTGTACTCGCACCATATCCCCGCATCAGAAATGTATGTACCTTCTCGCATTCGTAAAGTCGTCTGAGACGTGCGTGTGCCCATATGAAACGCTCTCGATATAGTACAAGTGCAGCATGGTACAGCGGTGGCATGAGTTCACCGACATTGCACGCGTGCGCCGATGCTGTTGCATGCGTTCTTCATTAAGGCGGCGGCACCCCCAATCGGATTCGCCCCGAAGATTGATTTTGAGGCGCCAACCTCAAAGCCATCCCGAGTCTCTTCCGCCTCAACCGACTAAGTAACCTCGAGCACGAGCATGACCCCTCCTCGAGATCTTTTTTTCTTCTGTTCTTTCTTGCTCGATCTCGACGTTGACGTCGTGATCGTCGTCGTGGGGCGCGTTTCTGCTGGTATGTACCTGGCCATCCACTTGGGGCGAGTGCAATATATATTAGACTCCATGTGATTCGCCGCGTCGAGGGAGTGCGCATTGACGTTTTCGGCCTTCCGGATGCACACTCTGCCTCGGGGGTCCCTCCGCTTTCGACGCCACCGTCCCGAGCCGGCGGTAGGATAGCTTGAGGCATTTTCGCAGCGGGCCGCCCATCTCATGTGTCGCTGTTGAGGGTAATACAGGTCCAAGTCCGTCGCACGTAGATGGTGGAGATGTGCGCATCTTGCCAGGTTGCCGGATGCAGAGCCGCATGAGAAACATGACTTCGAGGATTGGTGACCGGAGGCCGGCGAGACCTGCGATCGGTATTCTGTATGCGAAAAGTACGCAAACGCGATGAGTCAACTTGCGTCCTCGACAGCGTCCCAATCACGGTTGAACACGACAGCCTGCCAGTGCACACGCCATGGTGGTCTGCAGTTGAGGATGGGACGTCGGGCCGGAGACCAGACCAGAAGGTTTTTCTGGGATTGATCGAGGCTCGGGTCGAAGTGTGCACGCGCGAGTGGCATACGGTGCCGCGACGCTTCCTCGCCGACGTGCCCAGGTGCCCGGTGCCCTCCGACCAGAAGATTTTTCACGTCGATCGAGACTGTACTCGATTCGGAATGGTGGCGAGCATGGATCGCGTGTACGTACTTGCGGGACGTACTTTCTGGGCACGCTTCGCTTCGTCGCCTGCTCCCGGCGCGCAGCCCCGCATGCTGAACTTGGACAGCGCAGCAGTGGGTTCGATGTTCGAGGTCAGCGTTATCTTCCAGTACGTACTCACTCAGGCCGTCATTGGCCCTAACAAACCGGGTCGAGAGTGCTACTAGGCGAAAGAGGCAGGCGGGATGCGGCATCGGATGCGGCTGTAAATTGCACGATGGGAGGAATGGGTACGACTGTTGTGGGCCGGCGGTAGGGCGGGTACGAGGGTCGGGGCGGGAGGGGATCTGAGCCTATTCCGCTCTCGGACACGCTCGATCGCGCGCTGGTGCTGGCGATCGTCCACTCTACCCACGGACGACGTCCCTCTCCCAGAACCAGAACCAGAACCAGAACCAGAACCAGAACCAGAACCAGAACCAGAACCAGAACCAGAACCAACGCCCTGGCGCCTCGCGCGACGCCACCAACTCGCGCGACGGCCCTTCCCGCGTCGGTGCCACTGAGTCCCAGATTCATGGGGCGGACCTGAGACCCCGACGATCATACGTACGACGCGTCCGGAGGAGTTTCGCTCCCGCGGAGGGGTGGGCTGTCGACGTTCATCGTTGCGTTGATGGGTGGCCTGGGACCAGGGTTGGTGGAATTTTCCTATCCTGGATGAGATATCTCAGCCCAGTGCAACGCCGTCCTGTACACTTCGCTACGTAAATGTTGCAGGGTGGGCCCCCGGCTTCTCTCTCTATCTCCGACGGCGTGGACATGTGCTCATCGTCTTCAAATTTTAGGTGTGGCCCCATGTGCTGCAATGCCCGTCGGAGCATATATGTCTTGATTGCCAGAAAGCTTCAATGCGTCCCGGTCGCTAGCAGCTACGACTAGCTCTGAAACGATGTACGAATTTCAAGTTGATCAGGTCGATCTTCCCATTCGATTTTTCGTCGCTCAAGCTTTCAAGCCAACCGACCGTCCTCGGGGTACTCTTACGTATTGCAAAGAGGCCCACCCTCGAGAGACATGTGGCCGGTCGCCGACTGAAGGGAGCTAGTGTTGTGCGTAATGCGCATACTTATGACACTGCGACATCGGGAAGAAGGGTTTCTGACCGCGAACCTCTTCGTCTGAAGAGAGCCGAATAGCACCAAGACTCATCCCGCCGGAATCCGCCCGGCCGGGCCTTCCATGCACCCCGCTAGCACAACTCGTCGCCGACATTTCCGGACGCATATACGTAGGTGTATATATCGCGGGCCTGGCAAGCTTGCTGAGAACACCTTGAGCTTCACGTATGTACGGTTACGCCCCATGAATCTTCAAGCTTAAGCTGACCTTCATCGAACCTACCTGCCCTAACTTAAAGTAATGATTGAAGCAGGTAAGTGGCGGTTTCACCGCCGATGCACATGCACGATGTGCAGATGACGTCGCCGCGCACACCGCGCCGGCTACTTTTTCGGATTCGGATTTAGTTTGAGGGTCCTGCACAGCGCGCTCTGCGGGGGCGGGAGGAGGGACTCGGAGCCGGGAGCTCCGAACCTAGCGGTTCACTGGCACAAGGGTCCCGGAATCTCTGAAATCTCAAAGGCAAACTAAGAACTAAACAGGCAGGCGAGTGCACTATATCTAACAGACAGGCACACCCGATGTACTCGCTTAAGTTAAGTAAGTGGCCATGGGACGTAAATACTGGCAGGTCCGCTGCGGCCTCACGCCTGATCCTGGAGACTGTCATGCTGTCGCGGCTAGCGCTCTCACGACAGCAGGTCAAGCGACGCGGGATGAGAGTTGGTGACGGGCCCAAGGACGTCAGATGAGCCCGGGTGGCGAGTGCCTGTATGATACGTTCGCGTTAATATTGCGGTCATGCTTAGGCTCGAAATCCCCTGCCCTGAGCAGCAAAGGACATACGGGGATAGAGCTGCGGCTTTTGCAATTATTGCGCTCCTGTTCGGCGAGGGGCCCCATCTCCGACGTTACGTCGTGAGTCCAGGGGTCGCCCGGCGTGAGCATATGCACAAGCCACATGTACCAGAATACCGGAGTCTGCAGACTCCAGGGGGTTCAGCAGGGGCAAGAATTGGAAGCTGGGGTACTCGGGAGGTGCGACTTGTTGTTGCCCCTTTGGCTCGCGATCGTCCGCGACAAGCGGTGGGATGAGACAAGACGCAACCCAAGGGCCACGCCACGTATACGAATACCTGGAACGTACGGGAAAACCACCACCGTCGGCTGCACCCCCGTTGTATCCACCGTGGATGGTTTCGTTATAATTCACAACTGCACCCTGGAGAGTTATCTTGGACGTTTACGAAAGCGTACCGGGTATGGTTAGATTTGGGATACATCTGCACATGCGTTCGAAAGGCGCTCATGGGTCTTCCGAGTCGCTAGTTTCGCGATATTAATATTCTGCGTGCATCCTCGGGAACAACCCGCAAGTCTAAATTCATTGGATTTCTAAGAGTCTAAGACGTAGAGTAAGCAGAGGAGAGGAAAAACCGTCGCCACTCTAACTTGAAGAAGATCCGCTTGAACGATCTAAGTAAAGCTTGACATATTTCCAAAACATGTCATCAAGGTGGACTGACTGGCAATTGTAACCGAGAGCATCAAACATCGTGTTTAGACTTTTTGCGGTAACACTCCCTCGGCTATGATGGCAGGAAGGAACTCCGTGCAACCGGAGCGCGCTATACGACGCTATCTATACTCGGAAAGGACATACGAACATTACAGGATGCGAACACGAGGATCTGTCCACCCCGAACTCCCCGACAAACCATGACCTCCGCTAAACAAGGAGGTCCATACGGAGCCTCGCAAAGGAGCGCACACGTGAGTGCGCTACGTCGGGCTTTCGCGATCCCGAGGTGCACCGGGATGTTCGTCATCCGTTGGCAGCGTCGCTGGCCTCCCAGAGCGCGCGTACTTGTCGCCAAACTTTGAGGACGCCCGTACCAATGCTGGCGGGCGAAACCAAGCGAAGGCAATCGACGATGGGAAGGGTGCAAGAGAAGCAGTCAGCAAGACCCCAAAATTTCGGTTAGGAGATTAAGGAAAGAAAGGGCAATCGAAGGGGCGGCGGGGTGAGGTGCGGGGAATGGAACCATGCGCGGAAGCAAATGCGCAGACGTCAAAACGGGATGGACAGCACAGAACAACACCACCGACACCAAAAGACACGTACTTGGCGTCGGCTACTGCGTCCAACATGACCCACTGCGCCTCAGGCGAGCGGCGTGGGTCCGCCTCCCCACTCCCAGAGTCATTCCCACTATTATTATCATTATTGGGTGGCGGCTGCGAGGGAGATGACGATGGAGATGCGGACGCGGATGGAGAGATCGCGGGCTGCCGATGCTTCCGCGACGAGGCCTTGCCTTTGCCGTTCCCTTTGCCTTTAGACGTCTTAGGGATAGCGGTCCCGATCCCGTTAAACGATGACGATGACGCCCGCTGCGCGAGCGGCGGGGGACTGTCGGCGCTGCCGCCTTCGAGCACGACCCACTGGACCCGGTACGTCTTCCGGATGTGGGAGAATATGTGCAGCACGTCGCCTCCGGGGACTATCTTTACCACACGGACGGCGGCGGCGGTGGCCGCGTTGGACCTAGGAGCTGCCGGAGTGGGCTTAGCCTCGGGTCGCGGTCTGCGCGTGGTCTGGCTCCGTCTTGCGTCTTGTTCCGGGTGCGACTCTTGTTCTTCCTCTTCCTCCGAGGATGTTTGTCCCTGTCCCTTAGAAACAAGACGTGATCGCGATGGCGAATTGGAGCTTGCAAGCGGCGAGGCTAGAAGCGCAGAGAGGAGCGTGTCCGCTACCTTGGCTGATGATGGGGGCGACGCCACGGGCACGTTCGGGGCGGTGGGAAACTCGTGCAGGCCGGCGAGAAGTCCTAGACGATACGGTAAACCGTCACGGAAGCAAATCCAGGAATCAGCAATCGGCACCCAGTACCCCAGTAGCTTCGACGCGAACCCGACGCAGACGGACGGGTATATATTGGAAGAAGTCGTGCGGAGTTGTTCAATAGACGGTTACGTAGCGGGTACACGCGCGTGCGCAGGAGCGACCCGGCACTGCGAGGCCTCCGAGTGTTCAAGCGAGAGGCTATCGAACCGGTATTCATTCGAGTTCACTCACCTCCTTCTGGCCGGCGGACGAGGAGAAACCACCGGTTGTTGCGATCAGAGTTCCGGTCTTTCCTCCACTCGATGACGTTCACAATATCGAGTTCTTCCCTAGGCTTTTTCTTCTCGGCTTTCATCGGATACGTCGTGACAGGGCTGCCATCAGGCAGGGGCTCGCATAGGGTGCAGAGCTCCTCGATGTCCGGTATCGGTGTATGGCGTCCCGATGGCCGGGAAGCCCTCGCAGAATTCTCGCCCTAGAAACATCAAACCCACGGTGAGCTCTAGCGCCGCAGTTGGAAGGACAACACGCCTGCGTTCGTTCACGTACGTTCGCACGGGAGCCCCCCTCGGAGGCGGAGTTGTCTTCTGTGCCTCCCGTATTTCCCCGGGGTTTCTCCACGCGGCGCGATGCAACATAGGCGGCACAATGGCGCTGCAGCGGGCACGCGTCGCACGATGGATCGCGTACCTTGCATACGGTCGACCCCAGTTCTATCAGCGCTTGGTTGAGATCACCGGGGAGGTCGGCGTCCTCAACGAGGGCGCTTGCGCCGGCCCAGAGGATATCGAGTGTCTGCTTCGCCTTCGGAGGCGCGTGGAGCGCCAGGACACGGCTGAGAAGCCGGTGAACGTTGCCGTCAAGCTGTTAGGAAGATTGCGGGCCCGGGCGCACGTCAGTGTGATTATCACAACAAGAAAAATGTGTGGGATGGGGCCGCTGGACGCACGGCACCGTCGGCCAGCAGAAGTCAAGTCTAACACAAGAAGTTGATGCAAGGCGCACAGTATGGGCTTGCCGGCGAATTCTAGCGTAAGCGCGACAACCTTGCCCCGGTGTCCAACGGGGCCGTCCAGATATAGAAAAGCACTCACCACGGGAACGCGTTCGTTATACGCGATGGAACATATCGCCCCTGCGCTATATCGGCCAATGCCGGGAATCTTGTTCTCCATGTCCTTCGCGTTGTCCGGTAGCTGGCCGTTGAACTCTTTGACGGCTTTCTGCGCGCCACTGAGCAGACGTGCAGCTCGCGAATAGTATCCCAGTCCCTTCCACAGGCCATTGACTGTGTCAATGTCGGATGCCGCCTGAGGAAACACTTGTAAAGATAATCCACATGCAGGGCTGGTGGTAGGAGGACTCACCAAATCGGTGATGGTAGGGAATCTACAACAGGGTCAACATGTTGGACATAGTGAAGGAAGATGAACAACTGACTTTTCCATCCACCTGTTGTAGTATGGTATTACTGTGGCTACCTGCGTTTGTTGCAGCATGATCTCTGACACCCATACCTAACGAATGTACTAAGGGTCTCCATCAAAATTCAAGATATCAGTCAGAAAGAGAAGGCACACCTCGTATGCTCGCTGAGCTTTCTGTTCCGCATCCCAAGAGTGGTCGTAGGGCTTTCGCCACGGCATGCCGCGGGATGTGTGTACGCCCTCATACCAGTGCAAAAGGACCTCACGTAGGGGAGCAGCGTGTGAGATCACGTGGAAGGAGACAGGGTGCAGACGTGTCTGGAGAGTCTCGGACGAGTCAGCAGTCTCGGCTTCGTCGACGTCCACATATGCTGCGTTGGGGAGATCGCGTTTCCTGTCGTTCCCCTTCAGGCTGGTCTGCCTCTTGGCTGGTTTCCTGCCGACAACCTTTCCTCTCTTCTTCTTGGGCTCGAACGACGCGTCGCTGTCGGCATACTCACCGTCATCTGACTCTATCTTGCGTTTCCTGGCCATATGGGTGCGCAGTCCGGGGCGGGGCTGCTCGACGCATAGGAGCGGGTGGCAGGCGATGTGAACCGCGTCGGGCCCGTGAGCGCGTTCTCACCGGCGCCTGCGTGCTTCACGTGACTCTGTTTTGCCACGTCGACGTGGAAAAGCTGGCGAACATTGCGCTGGTGAGTGTAGTGGACGACACACGTTTGAAGCGTTGTTTTGAGGCTGAAACTGCGACAAGAAATGTGTAACTCATCGTGCATGAGGATGTTTTGGTGGAGTGATGAGATGATGTGGTGATGGGAAGGCAGGACAGCGCGACGAGCCAAGTTTCCCACGAGAATACGCCACGTCGCCTTTGAGCGGTCGCTGGACGCTGCACGACGTTCTCCTTCTCCACTCACCTCTTCCTCTCTTTTCTTCATCTCGCCATGTCTGCCCGCATCAACATCGCCCGCCCAGCCTCTGGAGGCTACAGTCCCGACCCACACGGTTTCGCAAACTCAAGACCCTCTGCAGGCTACAGAGCCGCAAACCCCGATGACCCTGTGGAGAAGATCCGGGCTTACGCTCGCCAGGTCGAGGACTACACCGAAATATACTCGCAACCCCTTAAGCCGCACCTCCCGGCTATCGGACGGTTCCTCATCGTCGGCACCTTCTTGGAGGACTCCTGGCGTATCGTGACGCAATGGGCCGACCAGATTTGGTACCTCCAGAGGTGAGTGCAGACGTGGCATCGTGTTTGCTCAATCATACGAACATTCACATTCTAGACATCGTCATTTCCCCTGGGGCATCTCCCACCTCTTCCTGATCATCAACGTCATTGTGCGTATACCTTGCTGTTCACATGTTAGACCGAAGTGTGAACGGCGCTTTGACCCCTCACAGACGATGCTTGTTGGCTCAGGAGCAGTTATCACCAAGCGGCACACCGAATACGCCGTTGGCGGGCTTCTCGCTGTTGTCGTTATCCAAGCGTTTGGCTATGGCCTCATCTTCGACCTCAACTTCTTCCTCCGTAACCTGAGCGTTATCGGTGGTCTCCTCATGGTCTTCAGCGATTCGATGTACACGCGCAAGAAGCTCTTCGCTGGCCTCCCTAGTCTCTCGGAAAACGACCGCAAGAAATAGTGAGTTTTGCATCTTAGCCAGCTGCGTGCGCAGACAAGTGACGTATGAATTTTAAGCTTCTTGCTCGCCGGACGCGTCCTGCTCATCTTCCTGTTTATCGGTTTCATCCTTCGTGGAGAGTGGAGCATTGCCAGATTGTTCGTCTCGGTTATCGGTCTCGCGGCTTGCGTCATGGTTGCAGTCGGTTTCAAGGCGAAGTGGTCGGCGGCGTTCCTCGTCGTCACTCTCAGCTCCTTCAACGTGTTCATCAATAACTGGTGGAGCGTTCATTCCGCGCATCCGCAACGCGACTTCCTCAAGTGAGTTGATTCCATATCATCCGTCGTTTGACGACACCGCTAATCTTGTCATAGGTATGACTTCTTCCAGACGTTGTGTTCGTATCCATTTCTTTCCACCCCTGTGTTGAGATTGACGTGTCGTACCATCCGTAGCAATCGTTGGTGGTCTCATTTTGCTTGTCAATATGGGTCCTGGTATGTTTGTTGACCGATCAGTGCGATTTCTAGCAAGCTTATCTCCCGCTTTCAGGTGGTCTGTCAGTGGACGAGAAGAAGAAGACGTACTAAGCGTCTTTCGGAACCGCCGTGGTGTGATGGGGTCCGTCTCGTGGAATGTGGCACGAGCTCGCCTGCCGCAAAACGCGGAACGGGGATGGACGCGGGTACCATGGGCAGTTGGTTTCTACTGTATCTTTCGCGAAAACATGGCATGGCGGGATCGGTCCTCCCATCATATTGTTCATTTAGTTCTAGTACCCTGCTACCGACTACGACGCAAAGTAGCATGCATAAGTTATTCGATGCCCGTTGGCCTGGATACCCTCCGCTCAGGGTACGCGCATTCTGTGAAGCCTTGTAGTCTGTTTGGCTTGCCGAGATCTGCGAATGCAATGATCTTCGACTGTGGCGTTCGATGTCGTAAATACCGTCGAAAAGATTTCGACCATCGGACTTTGTTGGCGGAGGGAGACTGGTTCGATGATGGGAGCAGCGGGCTGAAATCATGTAAATGCTCAGGGACGAGTCGGTGTGGTTCGTAACTTGTGAGATGAGGTATGCAATTGGTGGGAGCTATTGTGGCGAGCACAAGTGAAGATTTCCCTCGCAAGAAGAGGTCTTGTATTGGGAGCAAGAGTGGCAACTGCAAAGGAAACCCGCTATACGTACACCCATGCCGTAGCGCGCGAGGCACGACGTATCAGACCACGTACCTCGAAAACGCCACAGCGTTCGCGAACGCTGTCACTATTGAGTGCGAGCCCGCTGCACGGCCCACGCGCCTGCACAGCGGGCATACCGCACTCACGCGCACATGCGGTGAGAGCTTGAGCATGCGGCGGGGAAGTCGAACAGCGGTTGGTGAGACGCGCGGGAGCGCGGAGGCGCACGATTCTGAGCTTCGCGAGGTCGAAAAGATTTCGTGCGGCAGGTGAACGCCCGCTCGAAGGTGTGAAATCGAAAGTGACAAGGCGGCCGAGTCGTGAGACAGATGGGAAGTGGGGGGGGACGTCGGTGGTCTATGGCGGGCTTTACTTATGCGTCCCGCTCCCGGTACCGTGTGGCTACTTGCGCATGAGAGGGTCTAGGGTCTCTCCAGTTCGAAGTACAGTGCCTTCGAAGCCCTGATGTTCGTAGACCCGGTCATCCCAATGCAGCATCGATGTGTAGCGCCAAGTCGCCGGTGGATCCCCTACAACTCCGTTCACAAAGCTGTCGATGGCTTCCCGTGGATACTGTGAACACGTCCGTAGAGGCCGAGGGAACCAGTGGGAGTGGGTAGCTCGCGAGCTTCGTAAATACGAGCCTCCCGTTTCCATTGGCTCATAGGAAATTCTTTATGTCCAGCTTCTCGAAAACTCAAACGGCCGCCGGGGTTTGAATATGGGAGGAGTTTCAAGCGGTTTGACCCAGCAGCACCGTGAGCGGCCATTGCCCTGTGAAGAAAGAGACCGCCCCGGGTGCGCGGGGCTGAGCAGCGGCGGACCGCATGGCGCGGCCTGCAATCCACGCCCACGGAATTGGCGTGTTGTCCGCGAGGTTTCTAGAGCTCGATCTTCGAATCCTTCACGAGTATCGCGGTGCGCAGATCAGTGGGCTGAACGGTATTTGCGCGCAGGTAAGCATGGTCGTCGGGGAATCAATTCTGAATCTCTGTGGCGGTCGTCCGACAATCGCTGCAGGGATTCGGGGGCGCTTTGTAGGGTATATATTCGCTAACTGAGTCTGCCAAGGGCGGGTGAGTGGCCCAGGGGCAAGGCTAGCCGCGTCTCGTTCGTACTCCGCAGGTTGGCCATAGACCGCGCGACTCTGCGGTCAGGGTTCAGGTTCTCGGGGGACAGTTGCAAGATAGACTGTGAGATATGGGCGATGCGTGGGCAAGGCTATCGGCGCCGGACCGTAGGTAGATGAATGCGATCCCGCCGGCTGACCATCCGGGACTCCAGAAACGGACATACGAGGAGCATCGAGTGCGTGAGTATACACGGCGCGCAGGGGAATGTCATAAGGCGGAATGGCGATAGGGAGACAGACGTGAATTCCTAGAGCAACGTGGAACGACTTTTTCGGGGCTGATGCAGAGACGGGCCGGTGGGTGAGAATGAAGTGGATCGACAGGGAAGATTGTAGGCTAAATTTCGACGGGTAGTGCGTCGATGGTCAGGAATCGACTTGGTCGGGGAGCTCCAGATTGGGGAAGGGAGGCCCAATGAAGCATGTTACGAGCGATTGTGCGAAGATTGTTGAGTTTCCGGAAATTTTGAATTAGAGGGTGGTTCTCGAGTTCATGTAACTTAAAACCAAAAACAGGTCCAGGGAACGTCGAAGGCGAAGCCTGTCCATCGAACAGGGGTGAAGAGTCAGCACAACCCAAACTCGTATGAACGTGGGTGTCGGCGGACGTACCTGCCCAGAAGAGGCAAAAAACCGAAAGCTAATCCATGCGGCTTTCTCATAATGGGGTTTGATCGCATAGAGGATCCAGCTCCGACGTGCGGTAGAATGTTCTCTTGGTTATAGTCAATAAGCTCCCTGCCATTGGCGAACTGGGCTCAACGCATCCTGGCGAAGGTACGGTGAAAAGGGGACGCTATAGAGTATCAGAACATGTGGAAGGGCATGCGGTGGGATCCAGTGAGCTACTTCGCGAAAACCCGCAAAGGGTTCGTACTGCGGGGACGAAGAGCCCAACGTCGACGCTCTGGACTGCAATCTGGGCCCCAGTCGGAGTTGGCGGCGGTCGCTGAAGAGAACCTATATGAGCTACAACGTACAAACAAGGAAAAAAGGGTTACATACCGAGCGCGTGCCTTCGACGATAACCGGTGAGTTGGACACGGCAGACCAGACTAGGCAGAGACGTGCATCTCCGCGGGGATCCCGCACTGACGCCCGCATGTAAGGGAATGCAAGGGACAAGAACCAGCTGGCGGATTCGATGCTTCCAATGGTGTTCCCGCGAAGCGTGCTGATAAATAGTCATACACCGGTGGAGAGGTCGAGCTGTCAGATAGGCTCTCGCCAATCTTAAGGCGCGTGGCACTGGGAGTGAACAAGATGCCTTCGGTCGAGCAGGCTATATGCACAAGTGACGAATCGGACTGACGATATCAGGCGCAGTTCTCTTGCGGTGGGAGGTGTCGTCGTGTCCCGAATTGTGCCTTGTGGGATGAGAGGGCTAAAAATATTAAGTTAATTTTCGAAGTTCGCCGAAGGTGATTTAATCACCTACGGGAATGAGGCTAGTCACGGGTGCGGGGGGGAGGCGTTGAGAAGGCAAAGGTTTTGCATAGAAGACCGTAACCTAAAATTTCAGGAAAATAGTGGAAGGACGTTTCGCTTGTGAAGTGGGCGAAGTGTGAGCCCAGAGGGACAATTCGCACATCTTTTGGGAGTCCTTCATGCACGGTTCTAGGAATTATGAACGGGGGCGGCTGCTGTTACAGGAAAAGCCGCTATCTGTTTCAATAGGCACCGGAGAAGCAGACCAATTCTAAGTACGTACTGCGTTCGTCGCTCACTTGAGGGTTGGGACGTAACGGTCCCCGCATGTGGCCATGACGCCGATGCGCTATCTCCGACAATCATTTAGGTGGCATTCATTGAGACGATCTATTCCAAGCTGCATGGGCGTATCCAATGTGGTGGTATGAACTCTGAGGTATGAACTCTGAGGATGAGCATAGTGTGAGAGGAAGGAAGGAAGGAGTGTTCGATGTGTCGAGCGACGGGCGCCCGAACATAGGACAGTTGTGACCCTAATATAGGGTCGGCACTTAGCCATGTGTTACCAAAAGCAGTGACGTATCTGCGATGACGTCATTTCCTCTGCGCCTCCACCGATGCTGGGCGTTGCTGCTGATCTCGTCCTCGCCATGGAGCACTTACCTTTCGTTGCAACTTTCACGATCTCGCGCATACATCAGCATATCTTCCCCGGGGAAGGAGGAGATCAGCCAACCTATGATGGAGAACATACCAATCGACACGTCCCATCCGGCGGTAAGAGAGTACCTTGCCCTCATCAGGTGCGTACGATAATTCATTGTTTAATAACCATCATGAACATCTGAGAGATTTTGATGACGACTATGGCTTCAGACTGCAGGTACTGACCCCGCTGTCGTTACTTATCAACATTGCCACTGTAACCATATGCACATTTCTGTTGGATCCCAACCTTGGTACGCCCAGTGGACGGAGGAGCTCTCATTCTTTATATCTAACGCGCCACAGGAAGAATCGCTGAATTGCATCCTACCTCAATCACACCACAGCCGCACATGATTGGCCTTTATATCGTGGCCCTATACATCCTACAAGTCGGCTACTGCACCTTGCTCGTCTTCTCCCGTAGTCAGGAGACGAAACATGCGCTCATCAAGGGGTGCGGCTTCCCACTCATGCTTTCAAATTGGGTCTTCGCACTTTGGGCCATAGCTTGGGTATGGGACGCGTGTCAGAGCAGAATATCGAAACCGGGGGGCTCACTTTTTGAAAGGTTCTGCAAGCGTTCATCCTCTCGACAATATGTGTGGGGGTGTTACTTGCATTGCTTCTGTACGCCAACATAGTGTTGCTCATCTACCATGCTCCTACCACGAGGAAGTGAGTGTTTAGTATGAAGTCCAACTTCCTCTACTTATTGACAACGCACATAGACCGTTTGACCTCGCTTTCATCCATGCGCCAGTCAGGGCATTCATGCTGTTGCCGTTGACGATCTTGTTCCCCTACAGCCTATTGTGAGTTCGACCTTCTTTCTCATTTCAGTGATCCTGTTACGATGCCCATATCTCAGTATTACGCTCGGAATGACTTGGTCACCTGGAGAACCACAACATTATGACCGCGGGCAATGGCCAGGTTTCGCAGTTATCCTTGCAGTGAATCTCGTCGGTATGTATCAACAATCTATTGTTCAAATGGGAGACAATGTGATGAGCTCACCACGTTACGCAGGTCTTATCATAATCGCGATGCGCCGTGACATTGTGTGGTGTGTTGCTGCAACCTGGATATGCGCAAGCCTTTGGAGCCTGAAACCAAAGCCCGCTCCGGTCCTGGTACGTTACCTGAATTTCCCAGGTTAACAACGTCAAACTAAGCGAATGGATGGAACGTGCGCGTAGGTTACGGTGATCGCATTCACAGTTCTTCATCCAGCAGCACTCCTCGCGTCATATATGTGGGGTTTGTTCCAACGACGCGAAGAGCGACGCGCGGGTCCCATAGCTCTTCCTCCTGACGAAGAAGCAAACCCGAGCAGAAGGCTAGGTGGAGACCCGGGGGAGAGGCCGGCTCGGGAAGTGGATACAGAAGCTATCTGGGGCTAGGAAGACGGGAGAATCATTACCTCCGTTGCACGAGTTCTTCGATATTTGAATGGAAAGTTCATGAGTCGGTAGCGCCCGACTGTTGGAAGAGAATAGTACGCGAACTGGAATTAAATATGTGAATGACGTGCATACGGAGATCCCTCATACGTACTCATGCGAGGACGAATGCCATGCAAGAGCGACAATTTAGCTTACATGCTGGTGGAAGAAGCGTTGCAATCACCACGCTAACGTAGTATTTCACGAGTAGTATGTGTTCTACTAGAACGTAAATTTGTAGCAGCCCTGTAGGAGGCTTGATTAGTGGATGCCGAATGAACTTGGACAATGATCGACCAAAGTTCTTTCGTTTCTCTTTCATGAGTCTCAAGTCAGAGTCTAAGGTGGTACAGCACAGTGACAATAAAAGGCCAAATGAACTGCGCTGCGCCCCAAGATATTCATTGCAGACATGCACGTAGCAGGTTTATTTAACTAGTGAATAATTGGGGTATGAATACATTACGGACATCGACATCAAACGCACTCACGACGTAGGCAATGGTCTTAAGGAGCGATACACAGTTCAATACTGCAACTCTGCCACTTGCGGTTTCGCATCCACCTTGTGCCCTCCCCCCAGCTTCTCGATCACCTCCTCGACGCCTTTCTCCGCCTTAGTGAGACCGAAGCCGAGATCGGAGGTCGAGGTCGGGTGGCCAGCAATAGACCGCTGCTGCGCCTTGCCGGCATTCTTCTGGTTCTCCGCGACACCCTTACATATCCCCTGCATCGTCGTGACGTGCCCATTGTAACCCAGGCCACCCTCGGCGGGGGACGCGCGCGCCCGCGAGTCGTCGAAGATGAGGTGCACCTGCGTTAGCGACCACATCGACGGCTGGAGGAACACGATTTCCCCGTTGAGCGCGGGCATGAGCCACGCAAGGGCGGACAGCGGCGCGGGCGCGCGGAGGAGTGCATGCCGGGAGAGATAGTAGGCCTCGACGAGTGTCGCGAACAAGAGCATCGCCGTTGCGGAGAGATGGATGAACGTCACGGCCCCGTGTGTGAGCTCCGTGACCGCGCTGTAGACCTCGCCGTACGTCACGGGCGGACCTGCGTCCGCGACGCAGAATGCCTGGCCACCAATGTCGGGGTTCCGGGTGCCTCGCCCGAGTTCGATGAGGTGTTGCTCATACGCGAGATGAGCGACGGAGCAGTTCTCGACGTAGATGAAGGACTGGAGGATGTTGAAGATCCAGCTCGGGTTGCTCTTGCGGTAGATGTACGGGTCGAGCATGAGGTCGCCCCCGGGGCCGTAGATGCCGTTCCCTGGGCGGATGCAGCCCGTGCGCATGACACCGTTGCTCCTTCCGGATGGAGAGCAGTCAGCCGCACGGACGAACTGCTCGGCCTTCCACTTCGAGTGAGCGTAGTTGGAGAAGAAGTGCTCGTGCTGCTTGGGGACCTGCGCGTCATCGTCGCTGACGGGCTGGGTGAAGAACTCTGGGGGCCCCTCCCATGGCCAACGGAAGAACCGGTTACTCCGGACGGATACCGAGCCCGAGGAGGTGTAGATGAGCGTGGACGCGCCAACCTTGCATGCAGCTGCGACTACGTTCTGCGTACCGGCGAGGTTGACCCTATCTGACAGGTGTTGGAGCGACTCATCGCGCTCGTAGAAGCGGATGATAGCGGCGGTGTGGAAGACCGTGAGCTCTGGCTGAGGGCCATCGTTGATCTTTGTCCAGGGTTTACGGAACGCCTCTTCTACTGCGGCAGCGTCTGAGATGTCTACCTGACAGAAGTCTACCTGCGCGGCGGGCCCCTCGAGTAGGTCTTGACGAATGGGACGACGGATGTCGAGGATCCGGATGCGACGTGGATGCTCTCCCCGAGCGATCAGGTGGAGGACAATCCATCCTCCCAGGAATCCGGCCTGCGCGCGAAAACGTGTTGAGTTTCCGAACAACGCTCCGCAAAGGTAGCGAGACACGGCGGTGATGTGACACAGGGAAAGAAGTCGCGCTAGAGAAAGGCACTCACCCCTCCAACCACAACATATCTCCGCCCCGTCTTCGGAGAAAGCTCCTCTGGCGAAAACAAGGACGCAGACGGGCTTGTTACAGCCGCCGACCTGGCCGTCTGTTGCACGTCCTCCAGCGTCCATCGTTTCCCGGCGAAAACAGCAGCGTCAGACGTCAGCCGAGCGATCTTGGCGTCGTTTATACGGACGTAGAGGTAGAATAGCAGGGGGATGGCAGCCAGCGGGAGCCACAGTGGGAGACCCATTGGGGGCCAGTTGCGTGAGATGTTGCGAGTAAGTTCCTGCGGGGACAGCGAGGATGAGGATGAGGAGATCAAGCTTTGAAGAGGGACTCGACGGCGACACGTTCCGAGCGCCCTCAGAGGAGGTGCTGCGAGCCCGATATCTGCGACCGAGCTCCAAGCGATGCCGACCCCCTCTTTAATGGTAGTGGACTCAATGCATCGTTGAAGTGGAGATAGAGTAGGAACATATGAGTGTGAGCTGAGATGGTGGATGTACACAACTCTTGCCTCGAGGGTGACACAGGGTGTGAAACGCAGGCAGGCCGCTCAATTCAGCTCATTCCGCCACCGCCCCTCCGTCTAACACGCCCTCGGTTTCGAACGCTTCGGAATAGCGCGTTCGAATACCCGTCGCCCGAGCATACTCATGCTATGGAATACATAATCACCCTGTCGTGTTTCATGCTATCACTTGCCCCCAGGTTTGAGCAGCACGCGCACGCACGGTCATTGAGCTATTTCCGTGCCTTCAACGCACAAATGTACCGCACCGCCGATTGCATTCCAATTTCCCGCGGTGCTACAGTACATAGTAGCTATAGCAGCATATACCTATTAGATACCGACCTTACGTTCTTTGAAAGTAACCGAAGACAAGGATCCAATCATGCTGGAGGAGCAGGTGGCGGAGGGGCTGGGTCGCTCGGAGGCGGCGCGGTTCCTGGTGCTGGCGGTGCGCTAGGGGCCCCCGGGGTCGTTGACGAGGCAGTTTGCCCATATCCGCTCTGGGCATAGTACTGGGCGTATTGCTGCTGTTGCTGCGCCTGCCACTCTTTGAACTGCGGCGAGTTGACATCATACCCGTAAGCGGCCCTACGACCGCGACCAACTCAGCTGGTGATTTGCGCAAAATCTAGTGGAAACACTCACCAATAGGAGGCATACGCCTCCCAGTCGCTTGCAGCGGGTGCGGCTCCGGGTTGACCAACAGTTGGCGCCGCAGCTCCGGGAGCGCCAGGGGTAGCGGGAGTACTGCCATCTGGAGGCGGAGGGGGTTGTTCGCCGGGGGGTGGAGGGGGAGGTGCGCTACCCGGAGGCGGGGGAGCATAGCCCTAAACGCAAAAATGTGAGCTCATACACCAGTTCGCAATACAGACCAGGATCAGGCGGAGGCAACTTGTATGCCATATAAGACTGGCACCGAGAAGAGAGGAATATGAGCGGAGCATACATACACCGTAAGCATTGTAAGCAGCGTACTGGACTTGTGCTTGGTGGAGCTCCATCTGTTGCTGCTGCAGGATCGCCTTCACTTTCGCGTGCTCTTCCCGCACCACGACCAACAAGTCTTCCGTGAGAGACTTCGCACGCTGTACTTGCTGTTCATCCGGACCGCTGTAGCCACCAATCAGGAAGTGATGTTCGGTAGTGGGCGATGAGAAGACGAACGTTACGTGGATGTACATGGGTTCATCGTGCTCGTGGCCCGTCTCCTGATCAACGAATCCAGATCCAAGACCCTTGATTTGCACACGAGTACCTGTTTCCTGTTGGATATACTTGACAAACATACCCTGTGCCGAAATGAGCGAGACGGTGGAGCGCTCGGAGAATGGACTTACCGAAGGCCCAACCACTTTGGCGCGGACGTTAAAATTCCGGATAGTCTCAATACCGACCGGAATTTTCTCTTCGGGCCATTTACGCTACACTGGTGTTAGTCGGTCTGTGAGAAGACTAAAAACTACAGCACGTACGCGTTCCCTATTGCGTGAGCTCTTGTCCTCCACCAACGAGCCCATGTCCATGTTGATCAACTCGTTAACCTTGTCAATGGCTTTTTGAAGAATCTCGTCCGTCGTGGCAGAGATGTGCAGATAAAGAGGGGGGTCCCTCTCATTCGCTTTGGACCTGTCTGGGTACCATACGCCCTTCGTGCTGATGGAAGCCCCCGTCTCGTCGTGGATCTAAACCACGAGTTTCATTCAATGCCACGTCGTCGCGCAACACCACGAAAGACGGACAAACCTGCTGCTGGGTGGAGCCCTTGGTAAGGAGGTATCTGTTCCTGACGTCGTTAATGTCGATATCGTGAGTGAAGTCGCCGTCGTGGGGATCCTTCGTCCCGCCGCCGAGAACTGGCCCGCCGCCGCTGGCGAACTGGGCCGCGATTTTGGCCGCGATGGCGGCAGCAGCAGCAGCGGCTTCAGACGCAGTCTTGCCTTCTTCGACCTTGGTGGCCTTGGCCGAAGGACCTTCTTCCTCGTCGTTCTCCGGTCCTTCTTGGTCCCACTTGCGCTTCGACGACATGACGGAAACAGGAGAGAGGGGATAGAGGGAAGGGGCGTACGGGAACGAGACGCGACGAGGAAGACGTAATGAAGAAAGGTGAGCTCGAACTGGAAACTGGGCGGGTTTGTTTGACTGTGTTTGTGTTGTGGCGGGGCGCCGAACGCGAGTTTTTGGGAGACGTGCAAGCGGTCGCCAGTCGCGTCTGCCTCTTGTCCAAAACCCCGCCGTGGACTTTGCGTCCACCCACAATGGCGGCCCCTCTCTGCTCAAAAGCTCTCGGCCTTGGTCTCTTTGCCGCAGCGAGGACATGTCGCAGCTCAGCTGGTGCGCTGGGATTGCACGGTGCGTTGCTATACGTCGACGGCGACGACCCGTCACCTCAGAGATGTAACGCTGTATCCTCATCTACACATTTCCAGCACTCCGCGCAGGACGCCTCTCTTCACTTCGGTCTGCGAGCACGGCCACACATCGAAAACGTGATTCGCTGTCACCCCGGGAGCACCCTCACGACGCCTCGTACGGCTCGCCGCTCACAGGTAGTCCACCGGAGACCGAGACCCTGCCCAACCCCAATGCTGACCAGCCCAAGTTCACTACCTTGAAGGACTCTGTTCATCCCCGCACTCTAAGTGCGCTCACTGCAGACCCCTTCAAATTGGTCCACATGAGCTCCGTTCAAGCCGCCGTCCTTCCTCTCCTCCCTAACCTTGTGCGCCGTCACGATCCGGACGAGATAGATGCGACTCCCCGTGACCTCGTGGTCAAGGCACGTACTGGCACTGGCAAAACCCTGGCATTCTTGGTACCGGCCGTCGAGGCTCGGCTCAACGCGCTTGAGGCACACGCGAAACAGGTCGCGCAGGACACGATGAAGGATAGCAAGCCGTTGATTGCGCGCGCTGTAGATCAATACGCGAAGACCCACGTTGGCGCTCTCATCATCAGCCCCACCCGAGAGCTGGCGACGCAAATTGCGAACGAGGCGGTTAAGCTTACTCGGCATCACGACCGCTTCGAAGTCAAGCTATTCACAGGCGGTCTCTCTCGGGAAAGGCAGAAACGGTCATGGGATATGGGGCGCCGCGACATCGTTGTGGCCACCCCTGGACGATTGCGGGATTTTATCGAGAACGAGCCTGGTTTCTCGGAGGCTCTTCGAACAACGGAAATGGTGCGTGTTGAAATTGTTGGTCGCATACAGTGAAGCTCACGAGCGTGTCAAGTTCATCCTCGACGAGGCCGATACGCTACTCGAGATGGGTTTCATCCCCGACATCACGGCTATTGCTGAGCACCTCAAGCCCTCTCCTGAGCGCCAGACGTTCATGTTCTCGGCAACGATGTCCAAGGAGATCCGCAAAATTGCTCGCGAATCCGTCTCGGAGAAGCACACGTACATCAACTGTGTACCGGACGACGCGCCCCCGACTCACCATGCTATCCCCCAATATTACACCACCGCTAGTGCTGAAGAGCAGCTCCCCCATGTCCTTCGCCTCATCGCTGAGGACCAGCTTGCGAATCCGGGCCAGTCCAAGGTGCTTATCTTCCTGCCAACGACGCGCATGGTACAACTGTACAGCACGTTGCTCATGCAAATCGGTCAAGCTGTTCTCCCTGGTGGTCGCCGCACGCGTTTCTTGGAGATGCACTCGAAGAAAGCTATGGAGCGCCGGGTGAAGACTTCGGACTGGTTCAGGCTCGACAAATCGGGCGCGATGGTCATGCTTACATCCGACGTCTCTGCTCGCGGCGTTGACTACCCCGGAGTCACTCGTGTCATTCAAGTCAGCGTCCCTGCTAGTGGCGACATCTACGTCCACCGTGTCGGCCGTACGGGCCGCGGCACGAACATGAAGGGCCGCGCCGACCTCGTCCTCCTCCCCCACGAAGCCGGCTTCGTCCAGACCGAATTGCGCGGCGTCCCCATCAAGCATCTGAGCGCTGAAGAGCTCCAGACGCAACTCGACGAGCTCGCGGAAAAGTACGAGACCAACCCCGTCGACTTCTTCCCGCAACTCGCCAAACGTGCCCCCCGCATGCGCGATGCACGCGACCCGCCATTGGCCAGGGGCTTCCCGACTGGCGTCCGCGACCGCCTCGGGGACATGGAGGAGAGCATCAAGGGTATCCAGGCCGACATGAGCCCGGAGGACGTGAGCGACGCGATGATCACCGTGCTTGCGTTCTATGGGTCGAACTCGGACTGCTGCCGCGGGAATAAGGCCGCTACCATCGCTGGTGTCCAGGCGTGGGCCGCTGCGCTCGCAGGCCAGGAGGTTTCCGTCCGCGTCCCCAGAGAGTGGAAGGACACTACGCCCATCCGACGAGGGAACTCGAGGGGTGGGTCGCAGACGAAGCGATTTGGCATGAAGGAAAGTCGAAGAGATCCTGGGGAGTTCAAGCGCCACGACTCGCGTTCGTACGACTGGAAGTCCGATATCAGTGGCGGCCGCGAGCAGCGGGACAGACGGCCCTGGGAGGGCAGGGGTTCCTCGCGAGGCAGGAATACTCGCCCGTCCTCAACTCGGGGTTCTCGCCGCGACTTCGACTGAGCTCTCGCCGGGCATGGAGGGATAGATAGGTTTTCGGACTCGGTCTGGTTCGTCAGACCTCGGAGGTGAGACTGCACCACTCTGCTCTACTTTATACCGCTATGTTATGATCGGGCTATTAGCACTGCTATCCGCATGTATCGCATCGCACACCCTGCACTAATTCTTAGACACGCACACTAGCTCATGCATATCGCCGTAATGACATCCCATTGCTCTAGATCTATGACAAATGTCTCGTCTTGCTCGATCACTCAACCAGTGATGTGAACCGAGGTCACCACAAAAGATCAACAGTAGGTAACAAGCAACCTTGTACATTTATCCTCGTCCCATCTAGTTGCGCTGGAAGGTGTACATGTGTCTACCAAGTCTCTGAGGGTTCGAGTCCAGGTGCCTCTCGAAATCGACCTCGCGCTTGAAGAATCGTCCGCAGCACGCGTAAACGGAGTGCCAGCGAACATGGCTCAAGTGGTAGCGCAGGTCGGCGAGCGAATTGAGCTTAGTGTCACAGTACTGGCAGGTCAAGGACGTGATCATGTTGGAAGTGAACCAGTGGCGAGTGCAGAGGATGTCTTCGCAAGGGACGGGCTGCGTCAGCACGAGATGCCATAGGAAATGAGCCAACAAGATACTAATGACATACCTTCATCGTCCATCCACGACAGGTCGTTATCGATGGCGGGCGGATCAGCAATATACTCATATGGAGGGGGCGGGGCAGCAACCACGATGGGTCGTCCAGGGTTGCGCCTCGCTCGCTCGCGTTCCCGCTCCCGTTCGCGCACTTCGAGAAGCATGTTCTCGTCCCAGAGGTCACAGGACGGTTTGCTTGAGCATATCCCAGCCCGGGTATCCCAAAGAGCTAAGGTCGACGTCGGTGGAGCAGCCTTGTAACAGCACTGTAGCAAGACGCACCTCCGCATTTGAAGCAGAACTCGGTCTTGCAGCGGCAAGTGATGTGGTTGCACCCGATCGTCAACTCTACGATGATCTAATACCGCCTCCCGTTGAGTACATTGCATGGAAAGTTTTCAGGAAGACACTTACCGAACATTTCGGACACCGCCGCCAGTTCTGTGCCTATAAGAGGAGTGGGTAAAAAGTGGACTACGGGAAACGTCAAAGGGGGGGCGCTTGCCTTGGCCAATTGAAGCGCCTTCTGGTCTTCCGGAGACCGTTCATCAAGAGGCAGATCCTAAAAACGATGTCAGTTGTGATCGACATGCGGGTAGACTTATGATATACACCTGGTACTCTTCGCAGGTCAAACCTACAAAGCCGATTAGTTGTACCCTGCATCACAACTATCGTAACGCTCACCGTCATGCCAGACCACTCTACACGGTACGCAAATAATAGCGTTACATGAGGGGCACTCGGCCTCGGGATCCTCGGACTCTTCATCCACTTGCACGAGAGCGGAACACTTCGGATTAGGACAGTAATACTTCGGAAGGCTGTCGAGGAGCTTCTGGGTATGCTAGAGACGAGAGCCGCAAGTTCAAAGCTGCGCCGTACGCAAAATATAGTTGGAAGGCCCTCACCCACAAAGTCATCCCCTTCTCCGTAAGGACTCTTTGTGCAACCTCATCTGGGATCCCTTGGGGCCAGTCGTTGACGGGACATTCTGGGCACCGGATAGGGAACACTACTGAATTCGGGTTGCTTGCGCCACTGCCATCCGGGTCTAGCTTGCTGTTGATGTAGCTATTGAGGCACGAAATACAGTAGCCATGGGACTGTGGACAAGGAAGACGCGTCCCAAACTGCATGCGACCCGAAGAGTTCGCGGATTGGACGGCAGCAGCGGGAGAATAAGTGGCTTGGAAAGGTTCTATGCAGATACCACAGGTGGGATGGAGGTTTGCGAGGCCTTCCTCCTGCTTGACGGAAGGGGTCACCGGGAAGCCTTTTCCGTTGGATCGGGGAGGGGCCTTTCCCTTCCCCTTCTCGTTCATGTCCGCTGCCTAAAATGGTATGAGCGACGCACACAACGTACAGTCTGGATTGGTAACTGAGTGCTCACCATGATATGGTCAATAGCCTCGTGACCAAGCACGCTGTTCAACCATATCAGATAAAGCGACTGCCACGAATGATTTTCTGCACCTCTCCGCATCCCGCATCGCTCGTTCGTCATCTTGACCATCATCGAACTGCTGCTGCAAACGCCTCGCGAATTCCGCGTCAAGGAGGCACTTCTTCTCCGCTGCGGCGAGTTTCTGAGCGTACTGCCGGCTGATGGCCACGTTGCTGTCCTCGGCGTGCTGTAAAGCCTGGGCCATCAGCGCGTCCTTGTTCGCGTTGATCTCCGCTGCCAGGACGTCCATAGCGAAGTCGTGGTCGGTCTGGCGTACCGCAGTGCCCCTCATAGGTTGAAACTTCTTCGGGAACCGTCCAACGGCTAGAGCGGAGGAGTTGAGGGCCTCATAAAGCTGAAGGTCTTCTGCCGCGCGTGTGTCTTCTATGGAGAGCATGTCCTGTTCGAGGAGCTTGGCGATGAGGAGCTCGGTAAGCATATCAGAATTTGCGCTGCTTGCGACCTCAGTCATCGTGAAGCTCTATCGCTGGATTGAAGAACAGGAAAATAAGCTAAAAGAGGGAGTCAGAACATTCGAAGCCTCACGTACGGGGTTGGTCTTGAAGCTTGAAGCCTGAAGTGGTAATGGGGAGAAGCGGGTTGGTGTTCTACCGTAGCACAACCCCTTTATTTATGTAAAAGGGGGCCGCGGCATGAGCTTACATAGCTTGGAGGCTTTGAGCTCGGCAAAGTATTATCTTATCTCCTTTTCGCACGGCTAGGAAGAACGAGGATGCATGCCTCAGGCGATGATGGCAGGCACTTCGAAATATCCATGCGAGGAAAGACGGTTATTAGAGGGTTACGTTCAGTAGTAGCGGACGAAATAGGTAGTAATTGGATTCCCGATGCAGGTCGGAGTGCCTGCGGTTGTGGATGGTTATGCGCGCTGATTTACACCACCGACAGACGATCGTACCCAGAGTCGAACTTTATCTAATCTCTTTCATCTTCTAAATGCTAGCATTACTTCAACATATCCCTCATCCGCTCCCTACTTCGCTTGGACGAGGCCTGCCCGGCCTGAGCACTTGCGGACGGATATCCCCCTCCGCCTTAATTCCGGGCTTAGGAGGCATCGTAAGTCGTGCTCGTGATCTGCAGAAGTTTCAGTCGAGTCATTTTCATGCGCAGAGGCTATTTGGTGAGAAGTTAACATCAAGTCTCGAGCCGTCCTAGACTTGACTTCCACCACCTCGCTCTTCTCATACACACTCTCTAGAAAGTATCAGCGAACGGCATGGATGCTGAGCGCCTCGCTCGGGTCGTCGCCCGACTTCAAAATTTGCCAGAGATCTCTCTCCCAACCGACTATCCAAGGCCAACCGGAGGCAATAGGCTAGTCGAGGCTGCAGCTACTGCTGAGCTTTCGGAACAGACATGCGTCCGTCTCATGAAGCTCGCCCTATACAACGAAAATGATGATGACGGAGATGACGACTCCACCGACACCAATACACCCTCCGCATTCCATCTCCTTCTAGCCGCATTTTCGGTCCTCTTACATAGATATACTGGCGACACAGATTTACTAGTTGGCTCATCGTCCGCTTCAGCGCGCGATCCTCTGGTCCTCAGAATTGCAGTCGGTCCCGAGGATCCCTTCTGGGCAGTCGTACGCAAGGTACAACAAGTCGAACGCGAGGCCGAAGCAGACAGCGTCCCGTACGAATCCATCATGCGCGCACTTGGGAAGGACAAGGCGGATACCGTCGAAGGCTCTCGTCCATTGTTCCGTGTTCGGTTTTTCGACGAAACCGACTCGCCTCAGGAACACTTCCTCCGCACCACCAGCCTCACTTCCGATTTGACCATCTTCGTTACCCGCCAGCAGGAGTCAAGCCGCTCCTCGATCGCGCCCCATATCTCCCTCAGAATCCTTTACAACTCTCTGCTGTTCTCTTCGGCGAGGATTGGTCACCTTGTCGACCAACTCTCCGTGCTCCTTCGTCGGGTAGCTGCTAACCCCCTCGCGCCAGTTGGCTCTGTTCCGTTACTTACCCCCAGTCAGAAGGCCACACTGCCGAACCCGACGGCGGATCTCAACTGGTGCGACTTCAAGGGAGCGATCCCTCACATCTTCTCCCGGAATGCAAGGCAGTGGCCCGACCGCCCGTGCGTCATCCAGTGCATCCCCTCTCCAAGTCTGGACCAACCACAGGAGAAGCGCACCTTCACCTACAGTCAGATCCTCCATGCCTCCAACATTCTCGCTCACCACTTACTCGAAGGCGGTTTGCAGCGTGAGGAGGTCGTCATGATCTACGCCTATCGAAGCGTCGAGCTCGTTGTCGCTGTCATGGCGGTCCACAAGGCCGGAGGAACGTTCTCGGTTATCGACCCTGCGTATCCGCCCTCAAGACAGACCATTTATCTTCAGGTCGCAGAACCGCGCGCACTCGTCGTGCTGTCTGGCGCAGGCAAGATTCTTCCGACGGTTCGCGAGTTTATCTCCAATGAGTTGCAGATCCGCGTCGAGGTTCCCGCTCTGGCTCTCCTCGCGGATGGTCAGATTGTCGGCGGAGCGCATACCGAGGGCTCTGAAGACGTCTTACAGCCCCAGATGCACCTCTCCGATACCGACCCGAACCTTTCTCTCGGCCCAGACAGTGTTGCTACGCTCTCGTTCACGAGTGGAAGTACTGGTATCCCCAAGGGCGTCAAGGGACGGCATTACAGTTTGACCCACTTCTTCCCGTGGATGGGGGAGCGTTTCGGCCTTGGGGAGCACTCCAAGTTCACCATGTTGAGCGGTATTGCCCATGATCCCATCCAGCGCGATAGTGCGTGTCTCTGACTCTTAAAAGAAACATCTGTCCTGACCAACCATCCATCAGTGTTCACACCCTTGTTCTTCGGAGCAAGCCTGTACGTCCCGACCGCAGATGACATTGGCACGCCCGGACGGCTTGCGGAGTGGATGGCCGACAACGAAGTGACAGTCACTCACTTGACCCCAGCTATGGGCCAGCTCCTCTCTGCTCAGGCAACCCGTCAGATCCCCTCCCTCCGCAACGCCTTCTTCGTCGGCGACGTGCTCACCAAGCGCGACTGTCTCCGTCTGCAGTCCCTCGCCGCAAATGTGCGCATAGTGAACATGTACGGTACCACGGAGACCCAGCGCGCGGTTTCGTATTTCCTCATTCCATCCGTCTCCGAGGACCCGACGTTCCTCGCGACTCAGAAGGATATCATGCCCGCCGGTGAGGGCATGATCGACGTCCAGCTCCTCGTTGTCAACCGCAATGACCGCAACATTCCTTGTGCGGTGGGCGAGGTCGGAGAGATCTACGTCCGTTCCGGGGGCCTTGCAGAGGGCTACTCCGACCAGCAGACTACTGCGGAGAAGTTCGTCACCAACTGGTTCTCCGCGGATGCCCCACCTATCCCCGATACTATCGCGAACCCCCCGGGCGGCGGTCTGGCAGGGCCCGAGGCGCAATTCTGGAAGGGCGTGCGCGACAGGATGTACCGTTCTGGAGACCTGGGCCGCTACCTCCCCGACGGTATCGTGGAGTGCACAGGTCGTGCGGACGACCAGGTCAAGATTCGTGGGTTCCGCATCGAGCTCGGGGAGATTGACACCCATCTGAGCCAGCACCCGCTTGTGCGGGAGAACGTCACGCTCGTGCGGCGCGACAAGGACGAGGAGAAGATCCTTGTCACGTACTTTGTGCCCGTCAGCGGGCCTGCGCTCGACGAGTATGCCAGCGACGTCGTGGACGACGCGGACGAGAAGGGCTTGGTCAGTGGGATGCGCAAGTACAGGAAACTCATCAAGGAGGTCCGGGAGTACCTCAAGAAGAAGCTGCCTACATACAGCGTCCCTACTCGTGCGTATGAACCATCTATGTCCAAGTTCGTCTAGACTAACCAGGACCGAAGTGTTCGTTCCCCTCAAGCGCATGCCTCTGAACCCGAACGGGAAGATCGACAAGCCCGCTCTCCCCTTCCCCGACACCGCCCAAGTCGCCCCCGCCGAGCCCGCTCGCGCAGGCGAGGCGACGCCCACCGAAGAGGCGATACGCTCGATCTGGGCACGCATCCTCCCGAACGCGCCCTCCCCGCTCCCGCTCGACGAGAGCTTCTTCGACCTGGGCGGGCACTCGATCCTCGCAACGCGCCTCATCTTTGAGGTCCGCAAGGCGTTCCTTGTCGAGGCGCCCCTCGGGCTCATCTTCGACAAACCGACCATCGCCGCGCTCGCGGACGCCGTCGAGCGCATGCGGAACGCAGACCTCGGGCTCGCGGGTCGACAGACCCCGCCATCGCCCACCGCACCGCCCGCAGAGGCGGCGAGGAAGGTTGAGTATGGGCAGGACTACGAGCAGCTTGTCAAGCAGCTCCAGCCGGAGTACCCCGGGGTGCCCGCGGACTACGCTAGCCGCGCACTCACGGTATTCCTCACTGGGGCTACGGGGTTCCTGGGGGCGTTCATCCTGCGCGACCTCCTACAGCGCGCCGAGCGCGTCAAGAAGGTCATCTGCCTCGTCCGCGCGGCCGACGACCCCAAGGCCGTCGAGCGCCTCCGTGAGGGAGCGGAGGGCCGTGGAGTGTGGGACGAAGCGTGGCTGGCGAGCGGCAGGCTGGAGGTCGTCCGGGGCGACTTGGACAAGCCGCGGTTTGGGATGGATAGTGGCGCGTGGATGCGCGTCGCGGGCGAGGCAGACGCGATCATTCACAACGGCGCGCTGGTATGTCAATCGCTCCTCTTAACCTTCTGATTCACTTCTGTCTGCCGTGTATGTTTATTGTGCCTGACGTTCTTGCTGACGCCCCTGCCCCTGCCCCGCGTTAGGTCCACTGGGTATATCCATACGAGAAACTGCGGTCCGCGAACGTCCTGGGGACTCTCACCGGCGTCGAGCTTGCGTCGACGGGCAAGCCGAAGCACTTCGTCTTTGTCTCATCGACGTCTGCTATCGACACAGAGTACTACGTCCAGCTTTCGGACAGCGTCGGGGGAGTCCCTGAGAGCGATGACCTCGAAGGAGCGCGCGCGTCCCTCAAAACTGGCTACGGTCAGTCGAAGTGGGTGTCCGAGAAGCTCCTGTTCGAAGCCGGTCGTCGCGGACTGCGCGGGCACATTGTCCGCCCTGGATACGTTGTCGGCGACTCCGAATCAGCAGGTACGTTGTACCTTGAAGCTTCTCCCCATAGCCCCTTGGCGGATGGTGGCATTACGCTTAATACTCACGGCGTGTCCTCCGTTGCAGTGACCAACACAGACGATTTCCTCTGGCGCCTCGTCAAGGGCTGCATCCAGCTCGGCCTCGTCCCCGATATCAACAACACCGTGAACATGGTCCCCGTCGACCACGTGGCGCGCTGCTGCGCTCTCGCCGCCGTCGCGCCCCTCCCCTCACCCAACAACGCCCTCAGCGTGCTGCACGTCGCGGCGGCCCCGCGCCCGACGTTTAACGGCTTCCTGGGCGCGCTCGCGCAGTATGGCTTCGGGACCGCGCGCAGCGAGTACCTGCACTGGCGGCGGCAGCTCGAGCGGCACGTCATGGACGTGCAGGACAACGCGCTCTTCCCGCTGCTGCACTTCGTGCTCGACGACCTCCCCACGAGCACGAAGGCGCCCGAGCTCGATGACGCGAACATGCGCGCGCTCGTCGGGGGCGGCCCGCACGCGAACGGAACGGTAGACGACGCGCTGATGGGCAAGTACCTCGCGTGGCTCGTCGAGGCTGGATTCTTGCCCATGCCGAGCGCGGAGAAGGCGGAGAAGGCGCTGCCGAGGCTCGAGCATGCTAATGGCGCGGTTGCTAGGGCTGTCGGGCGGAGCGGGGTGTAAAGGCGTGCGAGGCGGAAACAAGAAGGATGTGTTTCACAGAAAATATGCTTAGGTACTGACTGATAGGAGGTTGGTCATCGAAGCTTTCACGACGTACTAAAGTGTATATAAAGTACCAAGATCGAGCGGTGCTGTGCTCAAACAGAGCCAAGACGTTTCCTTCCTTCAAGTGGTTTGGATAGTGTTTGGATAGTTTGGGGTGCTTCTCCTAAAGGGGCTTTTGCAACCTGCCGAGCTCTCTAGCATTTATTGTGGCTGGCTCTCAGGCTGGCTAGCGGTTGAAAAGTGTCAAGATATGCTCGGCCTGTCACCACTACCTCTCTGTTCTCCTGCTGGAATACGCTAGCACTCCCACCGTTAATTAATCGTTGCCGATGACAAGACGCAAAACCACCGACTTGTCGTGCCAAGAGACAAGGAGGGGGTTAACTCGGCACAACCAAATATGGAAGGGCTGGGCGACAGGTGCGTCGACGTCTGCTACACTGACGGCAGATATCGACCAAGATTGCCGATAGGCCGCACACATACAGCGAGTGGGTTCAGAACTTCAACGTGTATATTATAAACGATTCATGCATGCATGCAGCGGATCAGGAGTCAGTTGATGCGGGTTCAACTTGCCACTGGCTGGAACTGTCCGGTGCTCGTATACGTATGCGTGTCGTCCCCACGGACCGCGGCGTTCGACATTGGGAAGCTCGGAAGATCGGAACGCATGTGCGCGATGACATGAGAAAGACCGCATAAAATGGGGGATGAAAGAGGATTGAGGAGAGCCGAGGCAAGCCTGGAAACGCAATATCAATTCCGAATGACGGTCTGCGCCACATATGTTTCTTGGTTTCCTACATAGGATCGAGAAACCTTCTGATGACAAGAGCTGAAATCGACCCCCAACCTGTTGGCTTTGATGCCATCGTGGTCAAGGATGCCAAGATAAATAAGCTTTGACTAGACCCCCTAGTAAACCAGCTGTGAATCTGTTTCTCAGGAATAGAGGATGTCCTTGAATGTAGCTCGTAGTCCATGACACCAGCACCGTGACACTGCCAGTGAGGCACTAGTTCACTGTTGAGACACACCGTGAGATGCGGGCGGACTAGGGAATAAGTATAAGAACATACATAGTTGTGTGCGTATGCCTGTTACATGCTGCACGGGTTGAGATGATGGAGCCATGTACTTGGTATGAATGACCGATCGGAGCGCACAGCACGGAATAGAACGGGATGGTCACGAGTGGCAGTGGAAATACTGTTTTTGCTCGCTGTGGCGTTGAGTATGCAGCTGTATGGAGAGGAGAAATCTGGAATGCCGAGACCGGCGGCTTTCAGGAAACGAAGCGTCAGTATAAGTTAAATTGCTTCACGACGGTGCGTGGCAAAGAAAGCGGCAAGTTGGTGCATAAGAGGGCGAAGCAGATCGCCAGAACTTAAGTACTTATTCGGGTTCGCAGCAACGCAGCGTATATCGGCAGATTCGGCACGGCAGGTGATTACGTAACGGAAGAGATCGAGAAGTGAGATGGACGGTGCCTGGCGGAAAGGCGGGGACAGTGCGGGAACAGGGCGGCGGCGCAGGGCGGGGAAACGCTCGCCGGCTGTCAAGCTGTCAAGCTGTCATTCCAGCTGGGCACTCTGTGCAGGCCTCGCTCTCGCTCCCTTTGCCGTTCGGCGTTTCCAGCGCCCTGCAGCCTTTTCTGCCCAGGCCCACGACAGCCACAATGCTGCCATACTAGTCCCAGGTGCATATATCCTCCTTCGTCATATCTTCCCTTCTCGTCCTCGCCGCCCTTACGACCAGGTCCACGCCCACCACTGGCACCGTCCGCCTCGTGTCGATTCCCAAGGCAGGATACGCCTCCCTGGCATGGCTTCAACTGATCACTGGCATCCGTCCGCCACGATTTACATTCGCATCATCGCCCTTTCCATTGCCTTTTACGAGTGTGTTATCTCCATCCTCTCCTCTATCCTGTGTGCTGACCTCCGCTTCTGGGTAACCTTCGCCAGTTATATCCTTACCCTCCCCGCAGAATGGCGCTTCTACAGAGGTCAGAGGTCATGGCGCCTTAGCCTAGGTTGCATCCTCTTTATCGCCATCCGGTCCGTCTTCATTTCCTTCCCGTTCGATCGTTGATTGACTCCGACTTTCTTTTCCCAGTTATACGAGCATCTTCGCACTTGTTACGAGCGCAATCGGCTTTTTTGGCCACTTCTTCACGGAGGAATCATGTGCAAAGTACTATATGATACCTCCCGTCCTCAAAGGCGAGCACCTTCACACCCTACCCCATGCTCGCGTACCTTTCGACGTGAAGAGGCGAAGCAACCTCTGAGCGCAAATCCATGTCGTCAATTGGTCGTGTCTTCCCCTAGTCCCTCTTCGCATCGCGGAGCATCGCTGCCCATTTGCTCAACAATCTCACCTCACTTCCTACAGTCGTTCAAACAATGGTGTCCCAAATGATCCTGGGTATCAGGTAACGGCCCCTTCTGCTGGTATCAGACATTCATCTATACCTCACAATTGTGTATAGGACTATCAACATCTCACGACGTGCACCTTGGGTTATATGGACCATTGCTGCAGCGTTCACCGTGACCTCCGTGGTGAGTGGACATCTACCTCGTCACCACACCTATGATCTGATCCTTCGCAGGCTGAGGGAGTTTTAAACCTGTCGAATCGAGTCCGTAAGTGTCCGCCTTTCCTCGGTCCCCTCGTCTGTCGGAGATCTATGAACCCGCGATTCTGACGGAGAATCCCGATCTTCAGCCCTGCAGGGACCCCGTGGCAAGTAAGTTTCGCATCCGGCTATGCATGTGGTGCTGCTAAACGAGCGTTCTGTACCAGCTGCACCGCAGGGAACGCACCTCCGCGTCTCACCGTCTGGCTGTTCTATGTCTTCGCCATGGTTTACGACCTTTTAACATTGTGCATATCGACTATATACCTCATGGATGTCTCCCCCAACGCTGGAAAGTGGGTGACACGTTTACCGCCTCTTTTTCACTTCAACGATGCTGAACCAAATATCTCTCAAGAATTGGGCGTCTTGTCAAGATGTATGCATGCTGCTTTCTTCGGATGGGGCGACTTCTGATATTGATATTTCTTTACAGAATGCTTGTCGACGGCCTTGTTTACTTCGTGGCATTGACGGGTATGTGCTGTATCAGGCCATTCCCTCGGAGCTCCATTCTAATGCGATATTGACGTATCAGGGGTCAATATATTAAACTTAATCCTCTACAGGAGTACAAATGAAACGGACCAGGTGCTTTGCGACCATTCCCTACGTTGCATTATCTTCCGCGCTGACACCTCTAACACCTGTAGACGTCAGCGTGGGTATCATCACCTCTTCTCCCCTCCACATTCCGAGTAGCAGCGGGGTTCCCAGGATCTTTGACTTGTACTGACGTTCGTTTGTCATCGCGTAGGGTCACCTTAGGATACGCTCTGACATGGATCATGAGCCAGCGCATCCTCATCCACCTTCGTGGTAAGTCTCTACCCCCTCGTAACGTAGTCCCTTCTCAGCTGTCTTCCCGTTTCCCATGCGCCGCCTTCCCCGTAAATTTCCCCTTCATGTATCGTGCACACGTCATTCGATCTCCTGCTGGCCCCGTGGACGTGGACTGGACACGAACAGACGCAGCAGCGGCGCACAACCGGACGCAGATCATCGTCTCGCGCCACCTCCCTTCGGCGTACTCGGTCTCGCACGCCATGCGCTCCCAGTTCGAGTCCAAAGACTCGCGCGCGCCGCTATCGACCGGGTTCGACCTGAACGGCTGGTCGATGGCGTCGTCGTCGTATCCGCGCTACTCAGAAACGACGACAACTACGGATGGGAAAACGTCACAATCACAATCCAACGGCCGCATGTACTCGCCTTCGGACGATGATCTCGAGCGCCAGAGCCCAAATCCGGGTCGGCGGTCCGGGGGGATGGCCAGCGACTTGAACTCGCAGTTCGAGCTCGACGTGCAGGTGCAGGTGCAGATCGAGGAAACGGTCACCGTTGAGTACGACCCGGAACCGTTTGCGCGCGAGTCGTACCGCAGGCCGCGCGTGATGTGGGGCCGAGGGCGGGGTGGGGCGACAGTGCAGAGTGCAGCGCGAGGAAGTAGTAGGCGGGGTAGCCGTAGAGGGCGGAGGGGGACGGAGGAGAGGGACGCGAACCAGAGCCAGAGCCAGAGCCAAAGCCATTGGAGCGACGGGGGTGCCGCGGGGACGTGATGCGCCTTGGTTGCTCGTGGTTTTCGTTGTGTTTGGCTTGCGTCTCTTCTCTTCCGTCGTTGGTCCTGGCATTCCCTCGGTGAGTGCGTCCTGACTGTGTGTGCGGAGGCGCTGACTTTAGCACATTTGCAGCTTCTGCTCGCGCACACATTGTTATAGATCATACTGCATATCTCGCCGTCTTCCCATCCCCGCCTCTCTGCTGCTTACGCCTGTGACCTCGCTCTCCCTCGACATCCTCGCTCTCCCTCGACATCCTCGCCCTCCCTCCCATTCACGACTCATCATTGTCGTCCATTCACTCAATTGCCCACTGGTTTGTGAGGCGTACAAAATCCGTGTTGGGCGAATTGTTTACGTTTCTGACCGCTCCGCACCATCTTCTTTACCCACGCACTGGACGCCTCCCATTCGTCCTTATCATTAACCTCTCGTATAACCCGTCCGCTCACACAACATACATTCCCTTGTACAAACAAACCACTGTACATCATCATACCGCTCTTCCTGGCTCTCTTGCCATCACGTCCTTACGCCTACCTTCATTCCCGCAACCGTTCATATGGTCCCGCCGTAATGGTCGCCACTCATGTACTATATGTAGGATATGTAGCATACTGTACTGTATGGCTGTGCTCCCTTAAACCCCTGGTACACGAGTCGCATGCATGCCTGGGTTTACCACAATAAAATATAACCTACATAGTCATATGTGCCCGGTGTTGGGATGTCGCCTCTGCAGCATGGACCTGACCCTTTTCATTTCCAAGATCCAAATGCATACGCGGCCAAGTTCACGCCATCGAATACAACGCCTGGAGGATCTGATCGTGCGCATATGCTGCGAATAACTTACACAACAAACCACCTGTATGTCGGACCCATCGCAACCATCCCATATTGCGACCAAATCAGCTGACGGCCCTCGGCCTCTCCCTCCGCCGCTCGCTCCTCTCCCTCAATCGCCCATCGTCCCCAGGAGGCGCGGCCGACCCACTTGCCGACGAAGCCACAGGCGCAGCGGCAGACGGCCGCGTCTTCTCCTTCGAGCGGTCCTTCGTCTGGCGGAAGCACAAAAACTCGATGCCGGTCGCGCGGCGCGCGTCCGAGAGCGTCTTCTTGACGCCGTCGAGGTGCGCCTGGAGGTTCTCGTCGCCGGGGCGCTTCGCGTACGCCTGCGAGATGCGCGTGTAGAGCTCCGAGAGCGTCTCGTCTGCGGCCTTGGTGACGTACCGCGAGAGCGTCTGGTGCATGAACTCGATCTCAAGCGTTGCCTGAGGTGAGGTCAGCGGGGGATCGGATAGGGGATACGGATAGAGGGGAGGGGGAGCAGACAGGTGAGGGGACGTACGCGGAGCATGCCGCCCATGCCGAACCGCTTCACCTGGCGGAAGCAGCGGAGGGCCTCGTCGGCAACGTCCTGGACGAGGGCGTTCAAGGTGCGCTCGAGAAGCGGCGCGGCTGCCGCGCTGACTTGCGCATGGATGCCGACGAGGTACATGAGGGTCTCGTAGACATACGGTCTGATCTCTGCAGCCCAGCCAAGGTGAGGTAATCTGGCAGCATACGGAAGAAGAGTGGACTTGCCTTTCGGCTGCGGGGTCTCGTACCAGTCCATCTGAGGGTCGAGAATGCCGTTGCGTACAATGCCGGTGATCGCTGTCGATTTGGGCTTGAAATAGGACTCGAACAGCGTCTTGTCCAATTCTTTCACCACCGCCATGAGGGACTGCGATCGCGGTGAGCTAACGCGTAGCCAGCGAGTCATCATCATCACGTACGTTCTTCTCATCGGCAAGGGAGACGTTGAACGCGGTCTCGAATTCGGCCGTCATGCTCGGGATGAGCGCACACTGGAGATGGGCGAAGTTCGAAACGACCAGCAGAACGCGCGTGTCCTGCGTTTTACGATATCAGTATAAGATGGCTTCTTAAGTCCTGTGAAAAGGACTTACCGCATCTTCGATCTTAACGAGCTCCAATGGATTGGATCCAGGAGCACTGTTCGCCTGAATCGGAAGGTGGGCTCTTGAGGCAATGGAGGAAGGCAACTCGTCCGACGCAAGATGCACGAGCCCATCCAAAAACGCATACAGGGAGTCTAGGAATGCTTTCATGATCTTGGTGATAAACTCCTGGCCGACAGGGTTCTGCTTGGTCTGCCGTGACGACGACACTGAGGTCGATAGATCGACGCCTCCGGCAATCTTGAATGCGCTGGTCGTGACCTGCTTCTGGAACATGCGCATCTGTGAGAGGTAGAGGGTCGTATACGGGTCTACGGTCGAGCCGACCCAGGTCTCAAGGTAATAGAAGATGTTCGCATCTGCAAAAGAGCATCAAGTCAGTTTAGCAGAAAAAGACTTAAACGTACCGACGAACCTCGAAGCCAAGCGTTTACAAGCAAGTCTTCAAACTTCCACCGTGCAGTCTCAAGGAGGGACTTCAGACTCGACGTCGCCTCGCTGGAGATCTCCATTCCAGTCACATCATTAACACTATCCTGAATCTCGCCCAGGACCTTCATCAGATGATGCGCGGTCGTGAGCGAATTTGAGGTCTTGGGGAACATGGGTGGTGTTAGGTCCCGGCCGGGTGACATGACGGCCATATCGGAGAACATGAAGAACTCCGAGAGGAGAGAGATGTAGAGTTTTATGATGTCGAGTGCCATTATCCGGCACTGCGAGGGACTCCTACGGGACGATGAAGCGGCGTTCTAGTCAAATAGGGTAGAAGTCAGCACATAGGGACATGGGCTACACGGGCTATATATCGATACCTTCTTGTATCTGCCTTCCATGAAGGACTTAGAGATCCTCCAGAAGTTCGGTAGAGGAGTGAGCATGGCTTCCGAGACATTCTTCACCATGGTATGGATGGCTTCCCAGATTTCCTGCCCTGCCGATTGCGCTGAGAGCATGGAAGTAGTGAGATACATGACTAAAGAGAATTTTAGTCTGAGCCTACCGATAACCATGTCCGGTTGCTTCGCTTCGATGGCTTGAACGCACGTCTGTAGCTGCGATGCTAGTTCGCGGTTAAGGGAAGCATTGTTGGGTGGCTCTACTGGTGCCTTGTCGTTTAACGCTGCCAAACCATCAACAATGATGCACGGGACACCGGGGGAAGAACACGTACTTTGCACGGTATTTACGGCAGTTGCGTAGACATCCTTCATGTTTTGCATGATGTGCATATGGTGTGCGTCGAAATACGTCCATGCGGGATCGTCTGAGCTACTGAACTCGTACAAAATTCTGTTCGCCAAATCAACATGTGTTCTCCCTCACTCGTCAACGTAGAGGGATGGGTCACGTACTCGATGGTCTTCTCCTGCTCCTCGACACTCCGCGATGGCTCTTGCAATTTGGCCAGAAGTTCGTTCCGCATCTGGCCCATTACTTTCTCCACCGTCGCCCACACCTTCTCAAGGATCCGTTTCTGTTGTTGTACAGCGCTCTCGGTCGAGTGGCCATCTTTGGTCGTGCCAACTGGGAGAAGTTGATTTGGTCGGGTCTCGAGGAGGAGTTTGCCCTTCTTGTAGTCACGCATAGCTGCCTCGTAGCGACCCTATATGCGCAATGGCTGCGATGAGTCTACAAGGAACACCTGCGTGTCCGAACCCACTCACTGCCTCAATGCATTGTACAAGAGAGCTCGGGAGGTTGAAGAAGAACTTAGACCGATCGAAAACGCCTAATGTTGTGCGAAGCTTCTGCGCTTTCATGGCGTTTTCTAGTACTGGCAGAAAGACCTGGTCGGCCTTCTGGGCGCCGGCTAGCATGCGCGTTATGTTACACATTAAGCTCTATCATACTGCTAGGCAGAAGGTATATACTAACCTTTAAGGTGGTTCTTGAGTGGTTGCGACGCAAACTCGGTCTGGTCCGCGAGTATGCCTTCCTTCATCTCAGCATATAGTGCTTATCCCACATGGTTTAGCGTCGTACTGGCCATAATGTGGAATGTTGCGAACATACCATCTGTAGATGCCTTCACCGCAACGAAGCGATCGAAATTCTCCTCAACCAGGACGCGGATAGCTTGCGATCGGGAGTCTAGCGAAGCGCGAAGATGGGCAATTCCGGCGGAGAGGTCTTGGTAGGTAGCGTTTGGATAAGCCACAGACAAAAACGTCTTGGGATCAAATGCCTTGGAGGTGATGAGCACGGCGGCCTCTGGTGTCCGGGTCAATAGGAGTGAACGAGGTATATTGAGGCGTCGCACTGACTGGTCTCGGAATCCAAGTCACGCAGACTAAGTAGGTAAGAGGATCAATACGTACATCTGCTTAGCATACATGCCCTACATACTCGATAGTTGAACCCAAACCCAATGGGTCTGTGTCTATCTCGCCGGGTCCTGTCAAGCCGAGGACCGCGTTGTCTGTGTCCTGGTCAACCTCCTCCCATTGTCTATGAGACAGATTTCAGAATTGCAAGAAACGGCGGTAACGAAAGAA
Organism: Ganoderma multipileum BCRC 37180; assembly: GCA_000338015.2. Taxonomy (NCBI): domain Eukaryota; kingdom Fungi; phylum Basidiomycota; class Agaricomycetes; order Polyporales; family Polyporaceae; genus Ganoderma; species Ganoderma multipileum. The sequence goes on from BACB01002892.1 coordinate 43,684, forward strand.
GTCGTTACGTTGCGGTGGCGGAAGATAGCTTGTAGGCTTTCAGAAGTGCGTCGTCGTCGATGTCGAAATTGAGCCTTCCCATAGCCTAGCGTGGCGTGTTGGCCAAGTGTTGCCGCTTCCTGAGCGAGTCCACAGAGAGATCCGGTACAGAGAGCGAGATACAGAGAGCAAGACACAGAGAGGAATGAAGAGATGAGATGTGGATGTAGTAAGGAAACAAGGAAACATGGCGTTCGGATGGTTTGGGAGACGCTAAGCGCCCTGTGAGCCTTGTCGGGTGCGTTGCTCAGCAAGCTTTGTTCCCAGACATCGATGTGTCCGTCGCAGTAGCTCCTCCGAAGCCTCAGGAAAACATCCCGAACAGCCTGGGCTTGTTAGCGGGAGTTCTAGGAGCAAGGTGAACAAGCCGAGGTCGGTCGTCGGTCGGCGCGCACAGGGGATGCGGCCGTGGGAAAGACGTGCTGCCGCGTATTTGACGGCGTCGAAAGTGGTCTGACAAACTTGCCGCTCTTTCCCTGTCCTCCCGCAGCCTCCTGTACGGCGAACTCCTCTTCCCTTTGACTTGCGCAGCAATGTCTAAACGGATCCGCATTTTCACCGAGGAGGACCTCAAGGAGCACTCGAACGCGTCGAGTTGCTGGGTTACCAGGAATGGCAAGGTCTACGATGTCACCACCTTCCTCGCCGACCATCCTGGAGGCGACGACCTCATCCTCAACTTTGCTGGTAAGGACGTTGGCGCCGCCATGAAGGACCCTGCCGAGCACGACCATTCCGATGCGGCATACGACATGCTCGACGAGTTCGTCATTGGGAGGGTCGGGCTAGGCGAAACCATCATAGACGAAAGTGAGTACCTTACCTAGTAGGCCTTCGGACTTATTCAGAGCTGCGACAGATTGGGATGCGGACGATGATTTCGAGCCGGAGGAGACGGATACGTCAGCCGACTTCCAGAAGAACGAGTTCCTCGACCTCCGCGAGCCTCTCTTCATGCAAGTCTTGCGGGCGAACTGGTCTAAGTCATACTACCTCCAGCAAGTCCACCAGCCCCGTCATCTTGCAGACTCTCCCCGTCTGTTCGGACCTTGGTACCTTGAGGTGAGCTCCAGCATATGATCTACTTGGCCCTTTTATTGACGACGGCCCGCGCAGATCTTTACGAGGACGGCTTGGTACGTTGTGCCCACCATATGGTTGCCGATTGCGGCGTACGTCGGCCTGCGTTCCCTGGTCCAATTCACGAATGGCGCATACTCTCTTCCGCCGTTCGCCGTCGATCCTTGGGCACCGATCAAGGCGTTGCAAGCCGGCCGCATCGCTCCCGGAGCCCTTGCATATGCCATCCCGTCGTTCATCCTCGGGAACCTGGTGTGGACCCTTCTGGAATATATCTTCCACAGATTCTTGTTCCACCTGGACCGCCTTCTGCCTGACCACCCTTATGCGTTGATGGTCCACTTCCTGATGCACGGGATTCACCACTATCTCCCCATGGACAGGTCAGAGTAGTCGTCTCAGCGAATAAGCTCATCTGGCTGACGCTGGACAGGTTGAGGCTGGTCATGCCGCCAGTGCTCTTTGTCGTCCTGTCAACGCCTATGACAAAGCTGGCGCATCTCATCTTCCCAACAGCGGTGGCCAACGGCGTGATTTCCGGGGCATTCACTTTCTGTATGTGCTCCCACTTCGTCTGTTGTGGTTCGGCTGTTCATCGCTAGTCATGCAGACGTTATTTACGACGTCATGCATTACGCGTAAGTCGGCTTCTTTTGCATGCTTAGTGTGTCTGTTCTGATTATAATGCCGACAGCCTTCACCACTCGAGACTCCCGGCATACGCCAAGGAGATGAAGAAATACCACCTTGCACACCACTACAAGAACTTCGACCTCGGCTTCGGCGTCACCAGCAAGATTTGGGACTACGTATTCAACACCGTCCTAGTCGTCTAGAAAACCCTGTTGTGGATACACATTCAACGCTTCCGTGCATATCATCTTCAATGCACCGCATTCCGCTGTACCTTCGGTCTCCGGGTTGTTCTTATAGGTATCCGTATATTAGCTCTAATGACCGCTACGCTGTTGAAACGTCCACTATTCCGGTTCTGCTCTACACACCGCTCTCCTCGGCCGGTCCTTCGGCGTAGAACATATCCTGTACTCCTGTGAACTTTGATAATGCACGCCCCATCCTTTTGTGTGCTAATGTTTGACAGTAGTCCCTCAACTATCCGTTCGACTTTCTAGGATGTATAACTAGGCCTTAGGCCGACGTGGCGAGCACTTGTACACTAACGACCACTGCTCAGGTTGTCGAGTTGCATCCGAAGTTTAGGAGATATTGACCCGCCCGAACTTTGGACCACTGTGACCGTCTTCGCAAACCCGGGTCCGGATCCGTCACCATGGAAGGCAAGTACGGACAACTTTCCTCCCTCATGGTATCGATATGTGCCTAATCTGAGAACAGCTTCCCGACGATCACTGTCCGACGCTGCCAGAAGGCGAAGGCGAAGGCGAAGGCGAAGGCGAAGGCGAAGGCGAAGGCGAAGGCGAAGGCGACAGCCTACAGCGACATGCCCGACACGACGCGCCCCGAGCATTCCGCGAACATCACCCGTCGGCGCGATAGCTTCTTCCAAAGGACCTCCGACACTGGTCTCTCCATGTGACCCACGCGACGTCTGATCTATACTTCGTGGCCTCGTGCTCGACGCCTTCACAGCTAACCGACATTCGGGAGCTTGTCGGTCGTTATTACCAGGTACGAGTCGCGTCCACATCCACGTTTTCGTCTACCTCGCTCTTATGCAGCCTCGAGAACGCGAGTCAAGCGACGGAGTCTATGCTGCGACTTCTAATGCAGAATCTCGGGTTTAGCTGGAACGCTGGCTTCGTCGGTAGTGATGTCCCGTGAAGTCAGGGCGCGCTTCGGAAAATGCGTATAAAGAGTCGTTGCGATCACCCAGCCGGAATGGTCGCCATTTCCCTCTCTCCGCCTGGCAAAATGTCGAAGTTCGCCGCACTGCTTGCTGCTGTCACGCTTGCACTCTCCGTGCGTGCCCAGTCAACTGTGGCCGCCTGGGGTCAATGTGGTGGTTCGGTGAGTGTTCGCCTATTGTAGACCGGGGTGCGTTGACCTGGGATGCATGCTAACTTTACATGCGTTAGGACTGGACTGGTGCGACCACATGCGAATCCGGTTCCGTCTGCACCGTCCTCAACCCCTGTACGTACCTCTTGCTTCTTCTAGCTCCAACCTCTCGCTCATGGCCCCCACCCCAGCGTACTCGCAATGCATCCCCGGAGCGGCCACCACGACCGCCCCAACCTCGACCTCCACCGCGCCAGCGCCGACGTCCTCTTGCCAGGTCCCGGTGCCGTCCGCGGGCAAGCTGCGGTTCGCGGGCGTGAACATTGCGGGATTCGACTTCGGGTGCGGCTCGGACGGAACGTGCAACGCGTCGGGCGCGTGGCCGCCGCTCACTCAGTACTACGGCGCGGACGGCGCGGGGCAGATGAAGCACTTCGTCGACGACGACGGCTTCAACGTTTTCCGCCTGCCTGTGGGGTGGCAGTTCATCACGAACGGGGTCGCGGGCGGGGAGATTGACGAGGATAACTGGGCGGAGTACGACGCGCTTGTGCAGGCGTGCTTGGATGCGGGCGCGAGCTGCATCGTGGATGTGCACAACTACGCGCGGTTCAATGGCGAGGTCATTGGGCAGGGTGGACCGACGAACCAGGACTTCGCTGCGCTGTGGTCGAGTATCGCGGCTAAATACGCGGATAACGACAAGATCATCTTCGGAGTGTGCGTCGTCGATCTCATGCCTTAGCCGTGACCCAGAACTAACTTGTACCTACAGGATGAACGAGCCTCACGACGTGCCCGACATCAACCTCTGGGCTGACAGTGTCCAGGCTGCAGTCACTGCCATTCGTCAAGCAGGGTATGTTCGACAGTACATATCTTGGATGCTGATGATGCTTACTGCACCTCCAATTCCTAGCGCGACCTCGCAAATCATCCTCCTGCCCGGCAACAACTGGACGTCCGCCGAGACCTTCGTCTCAAACGGCTCTGCCGACGCTCTCAAGAAGGTGACGAACCCCGATGGGAGCGTAACAAACCTCATCTTCGACGTTCACAAGTATCTCGACTCGGACAACTCGTAGGCTCTCTCGTATTTCCCCTTGCTCGATATCGGTGCTAACTAGGCTTGTTCCCACAGCGGGACGCACGAGGAGTGCACAACGAACAACATCGACAACGCCTGGGCGCCGCTCGCGGAGTGGCTGAGGTGCAACGGCCGGCAGGCGTTCAACACCGAGACTGGCGGAGGAAACGTCGCGTCGTGCGAGACTTTCATGTGCCAGCAAGTCGCGTACCAAAATGCCAACTCCGATGGTGCGTAGCCATCCTTCCCCCAGGCTCTCGTGCCGTTTTTTGTTTGCAGCATGCAGCTTGCTCATTCAACATGATAACGCAGTGTTCTTGGGGTACGTCGGCTGGGCGGCGGGCAACTTCTATCAGGGCTATGTTCTTGGGGAGTTCCGACCGACACCAACGGTGTTTGGACGGACACAGCTCTTGTCTCCGCGTGCCTTGCACCCAACGCCCAGAAGTAGACTGCAAAACCGATGCGATGTGCCGCCCTATTACTGTCGGTGGATTGACGGGTGGCATTCTATCGACCGGCGGGTTATTCTCCGTTACTGGGGTTGTATCGGCTGTACTGGCTGTACCTGTGTCGGTTTTCAATAATAGACACATCTTCTACGCATCCGCGCGAATTAACTCGTGGCTGAACCCAGAGCCAAGGGACTAGTTCGTGCGAGATTGACGTCCGGCTGGTAGGATGCTTCAACTTCAAGTCATTGAAGGCGCGCTCGAGGCATATCCCTTATTTGGGGGTTATTGGTCATAAAATAATGTTACAAAACCCAAGTTTAGGGCGTAGAAAGGCTTGGGGACAAAAGACGGTGGCTCTGCGCTTGAGGCGACCCTCGTCCACCGCGACCAACGGACTCGGGGCTCTGTCTTTGTATTCATATCCACGCACGTTCTGTCACCTCTCCGCTGACGCTTCCCGGTCCTAGTAATCTTGCGCCAGTGCTTCACCTGGAAATAGATCGTCTCGCTGGCGACGTCGGGCCTATAAAGGATCCTCGGGCTTTGATACCACAAGTACTACCCATCTCCCCGCATATTACCTACCCGTCCAGTCATCCGCGTCGTTCCTCGCTGTCTCTGCTTTCTCTTCGCTACCGTCATGCGTCCTTCCTCTTTACAAACTTTCGTGCTCGCCGCGGTGCTCGCGAGCGCACCAACCGCCTATGCGTGGGGTGCGGCCGGCCATGAAATTGTCGCGACAATTGCCCAGATACACCTCCCCAGACCCGTTCTCGAGACGGTGTGCGACATCCTTAACCCCGGTGACGGCGCGTCCTCTTTCTCCACCTCTTCCTCCCACTCCCAATCCGAAGCGTACCCCCCGTGCCACCTCGCACCTATCGCCGCCTGGGCGGACCAGATCCGCGGCAAGCCGCAATACCGCTACACCGCACCCATGCACTACATCAACGCGCTCGACGACATGCCCGCGGACTCCTGCGCCTTCCCGGGCCCACAGGGCTGGCACGGCCGGGCGAACCAGAACGTCCTCTCGGCCCTCGGGAACGTCTCGCACGTCCTGCGCGACTTCGCGGCCGGGGAGCAGAGCGTCGGCGCCGCAAGCGAGGCGCTCAAGTTCTTCGTGCACTGGGTGGGCGACATACACCAGCCGCTGCACATGAGCGGGCGGGACAAGGGCGGAAACGGGGCGCGCGTCGCGTGGAACGGCCGGGTGTCGAGTGCGTTTTTTCACTCTCAAGCTTCCGCTTCCGCTTCCGGCCCCCCCCCCACTTTACTGCGACTGACCATATTTGTATATGTGCGCCCGTGAACAGACCTGCATAGCGTGTGGGACGGCCTGCTCATCGCGCAGTCCGTCCGCCAGACGCCGCGCAACTACTCGCGTCCCCTCGAAGGCACCGCAGGCGCGTTCGTCGAGCCGCACCTTCGTGGCGCGATCTACGACCCGTTCGTCCGCCGGATCATGCACGAGGGTCTCTCCGATGGCGGGCGGTTCCACGACGAGAGCCCGACCTGGCTCGACTGCCCCGAGCCCGCCTCCGCCACGTCCGAGTATGGTGCACAAGAGCCCTTGCGGGCGACGGCGCTCGGGCTGACGACGCCCGCGGGGACGGAGAAGAGGTGGGACGACGCGACGCTATGCCCCTACGCATGGGCGAAGCCGATTCACGCACTCAACTGCGAGCTGCCGGTCTGGCCGCATGAGCTTGACCAGGGCGGGCATCACGACGCGTTCGTGGACGAGGACGAGAATGGTCATGGGCACGAACATGAGTACAGCGTCGAGGAGGAGCTGGCGGACTTCGATCATGTGTTCGGGGTCCACGTAGAGTCGGTACGACCGCCAAGGCACCCGGAGCTGGTCGAGCTGGACACGCCCGAGTATGCAGGGAAGATCGCGGACGGGTGGGTCGTGGAGCGGTTGCTGGCGATGGCGGGAGTGCGGCTCGCTGGGCTACTGACTGATATCTTCCATGACATGTCTGGGGAGCTGCCCGCTAGGGCGTGAGTCCCTGCGAATATCGCGGAAGCCATTATATGACTAGATACTTTCATAGACTGGCTATCTTGTAAACTGGATGTATTATACCTCTGCTTTCGGTGTATAATGGACGGACTGCTTATGGGGTAATTCTGGTAACATCGCGGCTACCACAGCGATAATTTGTCCATGCGCGAGTTTGTTGGCATTCGGCACCAGACGCGATCACGTGGCTGAGGTTGTTGACGCGACGGTGAGAGCGCGGGGAGCAAAGGTGGGAGACGCCGAGGACGCTGTGATCAGCCCTTCCATCTCCGGCCTCAATCCGGCCTCCTTCCATATTCCTCGCACAATACCATCCCAAACTGACGGTCCGGCGTGTAGCTACCCAACCCGTCGATTCAAACACACGCCATGAAACGCCCTCGCGACATGTTCGATACCCCCATCTCTTCCTCTCCTCCCATTCCCGCAAAGCGACGTTTCCTCTCTCACTCCATGGCCCCCTCATCCTCGCCATCCACCTCGCGATCAACGCCTTACACCCTCCCCAGGCAACCCTCCTGCTCGCCATGGGCATTTGCCACCCCACACGACTCCCCCTCAAACCCATTCGGACTCAACCGCAGCCTCCGCGCGCTGACCCTCCCCCGCCCAAGCGGGTTCGGAAGGCATATCGTCCTCCGCTTCCAGCTCGTCTCGACGACCGACGCACCCCGCATGCGTGGTGGGCCCTCTCGGAGCCACACCGAGGCCCCGTACCGCATCGTGCAGCTCCCGCTCAACTTCTCCTTCCGCCTACTCCACATGCTCATCCTCTTCGTGTTCGCGAGTGACGCACGACTCCGCATGAGGCGCAAGAGGCGCGTCTTCAGTCCCCCATCGTCGATCGGGCGGAAGAACAAAGGTAAGGGGCGTACCAAGGCCGAGGACAAAGCCCAAGAGGAGGTCGAGGGGGAGGAAGGCAATGGAGAAGGGCACTTGTTTGAAGTGTTGAACGACATCTCGGTGTGTTCCATGGCCGGAATGCGGCCGGGGCAGATCAGGGCGGGGACAGGCAAACTGTATGCGCGGTTGTCGAGTGCGCGCGAGCGGAAGCTGTTCAACGATCCAGATGACGACGATGAAGACGACGTGTTTACGAGCCCGTCCGCCAAACACACTACCCCTCTGGCTGAGGCGGAGAAGGATGCCGAGGAAGGATGGGTCTGGGAGGCCGAGGATGACTACATGCTCTCGAACGTATGGTCCGATGGGCTTGATCTGAAGAAGGGCATCATCTACGTATGTCTTCTCTTATCCTATTACCTCGTCTCTGTATCCGGGTAAACCCAACGCTCATCGGTCTGCGCATGTTAGCACCATACACCGTCAACGCTCGTACATATCACCGTGAACCAGAGCAGAGTGCCCGGACGCAAAGGAACTGGCAACACGCCTTATGTCTTTGTGGCACAGGGGGGGACGAACGGCGCCGTTCGTATCTCCAACGTCGCGTCGGGGCCCGTCCCACCCTCTGACGACGAGAAGGAGAACAACGCCATGGCCCTGCGCAGGAAGAGCAAGCGGAAGTCGCGAACAGCCAAGAACCGCGACCGAGATCGCCTGGACGACCTCCCCGAGGAGGACCTGGAAGAAGTCGCTGACCTTTCCGAGCAGGAGGAAGCGACTGAGGACCAGCGTGAGCGGTGGAATGCGGGCGACGCGTTCCAACGGTTCCTCAAGCGCGAGGCGGCCCGCGAACGCGCGATGCGCAGGCACCCCAACCCGGTCGCGCCACCCTCCCCTATCCCCCCTTCGAAGGCCCGGCGGCCTACGCGCGCGAACAACATCCTCATCCCGCCGTCGTCATCCCCCCTCGCGCACAGCAAGCTGGCAAAGCACCCGTACCGGTACGCCAACGCCAGTACCAGTTCCGTCTCGCTCGCACCCTCGAGCCCCAGTACCCTCCCGATCATCCACCCGTCGTCCGACTTCGACTTTGACGCGGACTTCTCGGGATGGTCTGACCATGCGGGCGACGACGACGAGACAGAGCGGCGGTACTCGATCGACATCCCGCTGCAGACGCCGTTCCCAGCGCACCCCGCCGCCCGCAGGCGTATCGGCAGGGTGTGCACGCGCCTAGAGCGCCAGACGAGCAGGGGCCTGAGTGAGCTGAGCGACTCGGAGGAGGAAGAGGGAGGTGCTGAAGTCGAGGAGGAAGGAGAGAGGGAGAAGGGACGGCGCGCGGAGAAGGGCGGGAGGAGAGGCGGGAGCCCCAGCGAGGACGCGACGGCGCGCCGCGCTGCCGTAGACTCGAACCCGCCTGCCCCACTTGTCCCTGTTCGAGCCCCAGCCCCAGCCCCGGACCCAGTTCCGCCTGTGGTTGCGGTGGAGGGTCCCGACGTATTTGAGCGAGGGCGCGAAGACCATTCCGGCGGCGACGAAGATGATACGAAGGAGGATGAGTGTACGCGAGAGGATGGGGAGCAGAACAGCGATGACGAGGGATGGGAGATCGGGAGTGTTTGGGGGCTGGGGCCCATTCCTCCTGACTGGGATTCGGAGGAGGAGGTCTGAGCATCGCCGCTCTTCCCTTCTGTGTGCACGAGGAAGGGGAGGGGGGCTTTTGACTTTATCGACCTTGAGGGTTGGTTAATTGTTAGAGTTCATGACCACTAACGCAGCAGTTGCACGACAACGCCTTTGTACGAGTAGGGTTCTCGTCATATTCCACAGACTATAGGTACGTAGGTTAGCTTCCTATCTTTCAATTATAACGTATTCACGTACTACGTAGATGTTGTCTTTTGACACCCGACCCGCTGATCTTTCGTGGGAGCTCTGAGAACTACTTAGCGAGAGAACCGGCAGGAATAACCATAACCGCTATTCGTCTTGCTCAAGGGAGTCCTTGAAGACGACAGTGGTGTGAAAGCGCATGGGAGGATGTCCGAGAATGTCGACATGCTGCGCACTTGGAGCGAGCCGCAAAGGACTAGAAGTGAGTAAACTTAAGGTTCCGTTAACGCCAGGTGGACAAAACTTGGGCTTTGCACAATTACCAGTGGTTACCTTCGCACCGGTACCCACGCCGCCAATGCCGCTATTTCACCACAGCACAGAGCGATACTTCAGATAACGTTTTCAATTGAATTGGTATCTCAATCCCTGGCGCCTGAATGCGCCGGCGTCGGCACGGAGTTCACAATGAGTCCACCACGATGGTCGCTCGTACATTAAGTGAGTACTATGGTCATTCCGATGGGTTGGTAACTCACAATGTTGCATACCTCAATTTGCCTTACACAGTTCGACTGCGTGCCCTGAGCTCAGCTGAGCCGCCTCAGTTAGTAATTACGCAACGCCTATTGAATTTTCCTCCATGGGATCACCCCTCACCCTGTGCAATCCTGTTGGCCTCTCTGGAAAGGTGCCGGTCATGAGGCAATAACGAACATCCTGTTCACGGTTCGCCGGTTTTCCTTGGGTTTATTGAAGAAATGAACCACTCATGCATTCGTTTAGTTTGGCTTGGATTCATGAACAGGAACGCCGACTCGGAGAGGAGCCTGTGCCGCGCGGCTTGCCTCGGGCTTCCATTTGCCGTTCAATGTTCACCTCGTACGTACCTGTTCCTGACTCGGGCGACGGGCACATATGCCGATTGGCTTAGTATCTCACTTGCGCTGTAGGTTTAGGCTGGAACACTCCTAGAACGTGCCATCCTCTTGGGGTTGCCAGCTGTCCGACTGAAATTCAGCCCGGCGCTCCCGCGACCGGAAAAGCTGCGCGAAGTGTTCTTCACTCATGGCCCACATGCATCGTCATGCTTGGGGCCCGGCGGGACCTGCGGGATCGACACCGAGCTGAAATTTCGAGGAGCGCCACATGAAGCAGCACCGAGAGGGAGGTTAAGCGAACCACGATCGTGTGGCAAGTCGAGGATTTTAGATACCGAGTCCTCCCCGACGGACGAAGGTTGCAGATCAGACGACCTGGTGAAGACTGCCATCGGAAGGCAAACGAAAAAGGGTGCATTCGGTTTTGTGCATTTGAAAAATGTCCGTGGAAACGCAACAAGCGTCTATCAGGCAACAAGAGAGGATGACAACTTGTCAAGCGGGAGAGGTGTGTCAAACCGTAGATCTCTGAAAAACGATCTTGATGCGGGCGGAGGACTGTCATCACTCGTAAGTCACGACTGTGCTCCGTCTCTCGATGTGCGTCCAGCCCGTTGAACCTTTTAGCCGCGATCAACGGCCTCCCACCATGATTATGATAAAATTCCCCCCTCCCAAGGCCTTCTCCACAACGATCCTCGCTCTCCGGCCCCGCCTATGCGGTCATCTTGCTTTTAATTGCGTAGTCTCTGCGCCGACAGCCACGCTTCTCTTATACATGCTGTATTGTTGAAACCTTACCGTCAGTCGTTGGGAGTGACCTGGCCTGCCAGTCCCATGACAAGCTTTGTCGTTACCATTCGCAGTAGGTACTTCTCATTATCCTGCGCATCACCTGTTCCACGGTGGATCCCTGGTTCTCTATGTAACCGATCGCTGATGTCGTTTGCTTTGGTTTAACAGTACTAGCGACGGTGCTCCCTGCACTCGGTATTGGGCTTACTTCCTTGCGTCTATACTACCGCTGGTCCAGACGATACCTTGGTTGGGACGATGCGTGGGCCGCCTTCTGTATGTTTTGTGCGTTCTTCCTGACTGCCGGCGCGTGGACAAGAAGCGACACCCCCCGTACGTACCGTTATTGCATGGTGATGTGGTATCGACTTATCTTACATCTAGCTTGGTAGAGGTGGGGCCTTTCCACCATGGTGTCCGTGTTCGGATTCTCGGGTACTACATGCTGAATGTCGCCTTCACTTGCGTGCTTTGGTACGTCTTCCAACATCTCTTCACCTTAGGAGCGGCAGATGTTTAACAGTCTGTTCAACCGACAGGTCTGCTCGCCTGAGCATCCTTTTCTCAGTTATCAGGCTAATCCCCTTCCTTATGAGACTACGGATCTATGCCAACATGGCCGCCGTCCTCTTTGGCTGCATGTGGGTAGCCCTAATCATTCTCAAGATCACGATCTGCGAGACACATCCGGAGTGGAAGCGGGCGCAAGGCGTTCAGTGCGTCTTAGGCCCTGCCGTCGGCGGTGTCGAACTTGCAAGTACGTCCTCTCGATTGTCAATTTATGGGGGATGATTCACAATGCCTATTGTCGTATAGCGGATTTCATAGCGGATGTCATCTTGGTCGCGCTGCCTATCCGCCTTCTATGGAACCTCAAGCTCTCGCCGCCACGACGCGCTTTGCTCACTGGCATCTTTTCGGCTTCCATGTTCACCACCGCCGTTAGCATCGTTCACGGAGTCTATGTGTTCAGCTCCAACCGCAACGCCGAAGGGATCTGGGCACACGTTCTGGTATGTTTTTCCCGACGCTTGCACGCCGCCGTTACCAGAATCGTAGTTGTAGGCTTCCACCGCGATGATCGTGGCAAACCTCGCCGTCCTCGTTATTTGGTTCATGCGCATTTTCGGCCATCGCGAAGAGAGCGAAGTTTCTCCGAATCGTACCGCAGAGGGGACCGACCAGACACCAGCAAAGGACCTCAGCACTCTTCGCTTCAACCACGATACCGGCCCCATCGTGCTCCAGCCCCTCGATCGCAAGGGCGGCAACCTCAGCGCCCTCAATTCATTCGCGTCCAACATATCAGAGGAAGGGTCGCTGGCTACCATGACATTCGCGACGAACGGTGACAAGGCTATCACGTCCTCGGTCGACAAGTCGGGCTATCTCGAGGCCAACCCGCAGCGGTGACCCCGCGCGCAGAAACGTCCTTCGCTCGCGCTCTATCCCCACTCGGCCCCCCGCTCACGGCTCCACAACAGTCTGGCAGCGACTATCCGCGTCGTACGAGCGGTTGATGGCGGCCAGTCATGATTCGTGAGTTGCCTGCAGATCTCGCAGGGCTCGCCTGATGGATGAGTTCTTACCCATGTCTAGGCTGCGGGTTTACGTTTTCCGCTACTCTCGGGCGCGCTGCGGCTGTGAGATGTGGTCTCCCATGGGATTAATGAGAGGTGATGCATTTTTCATGTCTGTGCCTGACTATCGTGGCTGTATGATTAGCTTGGAGGTGTCACGCTTCCGCAGTTGGCTTTTGTGGCGTCGCTGTGTATCTCATCTCGGATGGCTTCGGAATATGGACAGTATTGAATCTTTCACGAGCGTCTGCTGCTGGCTCTCTCCCCGATTCCCGACGTTGCTGATGAAGTTCAGCGCTTCAAGCAACGGGGACTGGATGTGGATGAAGCGCAAATACGGTGGGTCTTGCAGATCGTGTCCCCTGGTGGTCGTGAAATCAGGCCTCAATATAACCGTTACGAGCCAGCTTCTTTTCGCTCTGCGCTGAATGTCCAACACGGCCTTGACCAGCGTTTCTACCACGTCCAATGTATTCTCAGCCCCGTCAACTGTCAAGTATTGTCAATACCAGTCGTTCAAAGCCTCGCCCGTTCACCTCTCTTGGCACCATTTTAACCCGTTGTGGACGCCTCGCTTTGGTTCGTACCCCTGCACCGGTCCGGCGTTAGGAAGTTCGGACGCCTGTAAAGATCTCAAACCTCCATCATCCCAAGCCTAAAGTATACTTGAATTCTGAGCGCCTCAGTCTCCATGTATGTTCAAGCGTTTAGTGGCGCTTTCAATTTCCTTTTGGCCTGCACTTCAGTGATTTACACTGGGCATCGACCCACTCATCCCTCCGGTCCGACATAGGCAATCCATCGAAGGCAACTGCTCGTGAGTATGCACTAACGTATATCACACCAGGATCCCGTCAATCGATCATCGAGTCATTGATGCACTCTCCAGTTGGACCATGGGTTTCGATGGAGGCTGCGGCCGTCCTTCCAGACCCCCCTCTAAGATACCAATATATGCCGCATGTATGCATGTACAAACATGAGGTGAGCATTTGCCTACCAGGAGCCGTTCTCTAGTGTGTACTGCGCAGCCTAACGGAATTTATCGTAAGCATGCGTGACGCGTATCGCTGGTCGAATAGTCGGCCCCCGGACGGACGGATTGTGCGGCCAGGTCAATGTTTGCCACAACTGCCTGCTCCGGGCTCGAATTTTGTGCTCGTCCCGCTGGCCGCGACGGTGGGATATTCGTTTTGATCGGAGGTGCAACGCGGAAACCCCTTCGCCGATCGTACGTGGTGCTAAGGTCTATTGGAGATCAAGCGTTCAGAACCCAGATTTCAGAGCCAAAGGTGAGCTACTCACACTTTTCGTCTTCCCAATTTTGTCCTCAATCAACTCGAGCCACTCACCGAAATAAAAACTTTTGAACTTTCCATGAAGTAGGGCGCATAGCGAACCTTTGCAATAGAAATTCTTGCCGCTGTGCCTCGACGGTCGCGTTGAGCGGGCCCCGACATGACTTCCACCTGATGCCATGCCAAGGCTCGAGACAGCTTAAAGTCTAAATAATTCTTAATCAGACTAACACCGGTAGATAGCTACGAAACATGCAGACTACGACCGGGCTTTCGCACTCGTGCAAGGATGTACGCATCGTCAATTTCGTTCTTTGCTGCTCATAGGAGAAGGTTACATCAGAGTCGCCCTACACCACCACTGCGGTTGTCCACCACGTAGCCTGAAAATAGACTTGGGAAGGCTCGCTGGATTGCTCATGGCTTGATGGCGATCTTAACCGCGGACCGGCTTCGCAACTTCTCCAGCGCCGTCGCGTAATCGGCGATTGAGAACACGTCAGTGACCTGCCCGTACGGCCGTCGTTAGTCATGTCGGGTTTTTACCACCACCAGTGGACGCGTTCGGATGGCCGAAGAAAGCGAGGGGCGAGGTTGAGATTAGGTCAGGAACGGAGATAGTATTTGTGGTAGTCATGCGCGATGATTCGATATTTCCGGGGCAATTCAGTCGGTTAGCTGTCGTCGACAAGTTCGGGTAACAAAGGATAACAAACCGCCGGCACTAAGCCCTCGCGGGAGGGCAATGTGCCGGGTGCAGTGGAAGAGGCACGGGGAGGGAGGACGCGCGAGGCTGAGGCTAAAGGGCGGAGAAGAATAGTGCTCACCATGCCTTTGACTTTGATCCTTCCGCTGTCGAGGTACGCGACCGCACGGGGGAAACAGTGCATCTGGGCGAACGAGCCGACGATCTGACAATACGCAATTCAATCAACGCTGATTTCCTCAGCATAGTAATTGAAGGGAGGAGACGAAGGCGCATCCGCTACTGTGACTGGAAACCTATGATTGAATTCTGAAGTACGGGAGAGGAGTACTCACGCGGATCTCGTTCAAGAAAATCTTGAATGGCGACCAATGAACAAGTGCATCATTACTGTACACGCCGTAAATCATCAACGTTCCGCCTCGGCGGACGTAGTCGATCGAGTCGTTGGCTACTTGTTCCGTGCCAGTGGCTTCGACCTATCTCGTTCGATAAGCTTTCTTGGCACTCCTTTCAGTAAAAGGCACTCACCACGACGTCGAACCCGTAGGGGTTATCCTTCTTCAACTGCGCCCACTGTGACTGAGGATTTTCTCTGTCAAGCTCGATGTATTCAGTGCCGGCATCCAGTTGCTTGGCCAAATCCATCTTGATGCCCTTATTTGCGGCAATGACAACTCGAGCAGCACCGTTCATCTTGAGCATTTGTGCGAGGATAAGGCCTGTCGGTCCAGCTCCAATGATGAGGGCCTCTACGCCGACTGACGCTTTGAGTTGGTCCATGCCGTGCACGGCACAGGCGGCGGGCTCGATGAGGGTCGCTTCTTCATCGGAGAGGTTGTATATCTTGAAAAGCTTGTTTGCCTTGCTAGAATGGAGCGACAGGCCAGAGAAGTGGAAGGCATATCGTGCGGACTAGGCGCGACTCACAGCGAGATGTACTCCGCGAACCCTCCGGGAGCGCTACATCCAATGCCGATATAGTTTTCGCAGAGAAGCGAACGGCCACGCCTGCAATAGAAGCAACTACCGCACTATGGATTGGCGACGGTGAGTAATACAGATGAACGCATCTTGCAAGCAACGTACGACTGTGGTGGGGTCCGCAACACAGCGATCGCCCTTGTCAAACCCCGTTACATTTTCGCCAATGTCCACGATTTCGCCGACAACCTCGTGTCCAGGAATCAACTGAGAACAACATGAGTAACGCAACTTCTACTAACTAGAGGTCATAACAAACCGGGAATACTGCAATAAACTCGCCCTCGTGGACATGATTATCGGTACCACAGATTCCTATTCCGAAATCGTCAACGACATAGCGTGACAAGAAAGTGGAGGGTGAACTACCGCATGCTTTAACTAGAAAAACGAGTATGAACGTCAGCGGTCCATCATTCGACTAGCCTAGGCAGGTTAAACCCACAGACTTTTGAGAAGGACTTCATCTTTTTCGACTTGAGGAATCGGGACATCGCGAACTTCGAATTCGCGAGCCTTGTAACGGCAACGGTGGAGATGAAAAATGTGAGCATGTAGTTGGGTCGTGTGATTCGTTATGAGCATACCTGAGTGTACCATACTGCTCGCATCGTTTGGGGAGAGGATGTCATCTTACCGGCGTATAGTCGTCGTGGTAGTCGCAGATAGAGAGACCTCAATGAACCTTATGTCCCTCTGGTGGAGGCAGAAGGACGTCGATATCGATTACGATGAGCGCGATAGATGGCTGAATGTTTGATCCTCGGACATAGCTGACTGCGAACCGAGATCGCTGGCAGCGGCGTGGAGAATGCATGGTTGGACAAATGCGATAAGAGGTACATAGTCAAGTGATGTTTGCAGCGGCGATATCAGCAAGCAGCAGCGTGCAGGCGTGAACCGAGTGCTCACCTGTGATCGATTGTTTCACCCACGGGACCGACTGGTGTGCACCGATATCGAACGTAGCAAGTGAACTCAATGCATCCAAATTTGCGCCTCCAGTAACCTGCTGTGGCAAAGGACCCTGCATGAGAACTACGGCGGGGATTCTGTCTGCCATGCTTTGCACTCAGAAGGCGTCGGTTCGAAGTCACAAGGACACGCTCCGGTGAGTCGATTCCCATGGCGAAGAAACGTGCTTCGGGTCGCCTTCGATGGCATCGTGTGACATGGTGAGGCATGCAGCACACAATGCGGGAAGCAAGAGAAGAGGTCTTGTATGGAGGATTGGATTCAGATAGAAAGACGAAGCTGAGGACGAGGCGGATAGGCGCCTTGGAAACGCGCGTCGTGGTCGCGTTATTTAGACATGTTTGGTGCTCGGAGCGGGGCAGAAAAGCGGAAGAGAAAAATTTGGAGGATACGCGGAACTCTGCTTCTGCTACCACGACCTCCTGCAATGACCAAGTACATTCTCGTGTCTGGCGGTGTCGTCAGCGGCATCGGCAAGGGGGTCATCGGTGCGCAACACGAATACCCCTCTTCTCATCCACAGAACAACCGTTCAAGCCCACATTCTAGCCTCCTCCACGGGCTTGCTCCTCAAGACCACAGGCCTCAAGGTCACTGCCATCAAAATTGACCCGTACATGAACATCGATGCTGGGACTATGAGGCCGCAGGAGCACGGTGAGGCCTCTGCACAGAAAACGCGTCTGTATCACTTTCTCTGAGCCCGAAGTCGCCGTCAGGCGAGGTGTATGTCTTGAACGATGGTGGAGAAGTAGATCTCGATCTAGGCAACTACGAACGCTACTTGGATGTCACCCTAAGTAGGGACAACAACATTACCACCGGAAAGATATATCGGGAAGTAATTGAGAAGGAGGTGCGTCCTCCGTTTATTGACGCGAGACCATGACTAAGACGCGGCGGTTCCAGCGTCGTGGAGACTACCTGGGCAAGACCGTCCAGGTGCGCCATAAATATATGGTCACTTTGAATGAAATGTCTAAGTGCATGCGAAGATCGTCCCTCATATCACCAATGCCATCCAAGATTGGATCGAGCGCGTGTCCAAGATTCCTGTGGACGACACCGGCGAGGAGCCTGATGTCTGCATCGTTGAAGTGAGTCCCCATCTAAGTTACCTGGTGAAAATGATTTATTATCCGCGTTTAGTTGGGTGGTACGGTTGGTGACATTGAGTCCGCGCCATTCGTCGAGGCCATGCGACAATTCCAGTTCCGCGTCGGTTACGAAAACTTCGCTCTCATCCATGTTTCCCTGGTCCCCGATATGCATGGCGAACAAAAAACAAAACCCACCCAAACCACCGTCCATGCATTGCGTGGTCTTGGGCTGCTCCCTGATCTGGTCTGTGTGGTTCTCGTCACCGACCTTATATACCCTGACAGTCAAAATAGATCGCATGTCGAGTGGTCGTTCAGAAGCCTCTAGAGCCTGCAACAAAAGCCAAAATCTCCATGTTTTGTCATGTTGCACCAGAACAGGTTGTCGGCGTCCACGACGTCTCATCCGTGTACCATGTCCCCCTCCTTCTCCAGTCCCAGGGTATCATCGAGTACCTCGAAAAGCGATTGAAACTCGCATCCATCACGATCACCCCGAAAATGCAAGAACGGGGCACCTCATTAGCCAAGCGCTGGCGTGAGCTTACAACACGGTACATATTGTTCTCATCCTAAAGCAACAGATCCTGATTGACTTCTCTTCAAGACAAGAACGCCTCTTTGAGAGCGTCACTATTGCCCTGGTTGGCAAGTACACAGACATGCAGGACTCGTACATGTCTGTTGTGAAGTCATTAGAGCACTCGGCTTTCCGATGCAGTAGGAAACTGATCCTCAAGGTAGGTCCTATTGGATGTGCTCGATATCGTCTTGAATTTCACGTCATGGCGATAGTGGGTTGATTCATCCGACCTCGAGCCTGATACCCAAATTGCAAGCCCTGCAAAGTACCATGATGCGTGGAAAGCTGTCGTTTCAGCAAAGTGCGTTTAACCCCACCTACTCTCTGACTTCAATTTCGCAATCTGATGGTTTCTAGCGGCATACTCGTTCCCGGTGGTTTCGGAATGCGTGGCACAGAGGGCATGATGCTCGCAATCAAGTGGGCGCGCGAGCAGCACATCCCCTTCCTCGGCATCTGTCTAGGTTTCCAGCTCGCCGTCATCGAGTTCGCGCGCAACGTCTGCGGCCTCGCCGGTACGTCCCCTCTCCCCCTCCCCTTCCTCGACTTTATTGACAGCCCGCGCAGGCGCAACATCGACCGAGTTCGACGAGAAGACCCCGCACCCAATCATCATCTTCATGCCCGAGATCTCGCGCACACATATGGGCGGCACGATGCGCCTCGGCCTCCGGCCCACCGTCTTCGACGCCGACTCGGACCCCGCCATGGGCGCGCACCCCTCCACCGTGCGCAAGCTCTACGGCGGCGCTGCGAAGATCTGGGAGCGCCACCGGCACCGGTACGAAGTCAACCCCGAGTACATCGCGCGCCTCACCGAGCGCGATGGGGCCGCTGGCGGACTGCGGTTCGTGGGCAAGAGCGAGAGTGGAGAACGGATGCAGGTGCTCGAGCTGCCGAGCCACCCGTACTTCGTCGGGCTGCAGGCGCACCCGGAGTTCTGCACGCGCCCGTTGAATCCGAGCCCACCGTTCCTCGGGTTCGTGGCCGCCGCGGCGGGCGGTAGCGTGCTGGGGGAGCAGCTCGAGGGACAGATGCGGAACTTCAAGCCGCCCCATCCGGAGGGCGCGATGGTCGCGGAGGATATTTTGAGGCACGACTCGCCGAGGCCTGCTGGAGAGGAGGCGATCTTGAGGTCGGAGCAATGAAGCGATCAGGCATACTGAACTTCCGGTAAATAGATTGGTTGGAGTTGTAGAGGGGATTCGATTTTGCATATTGCGCTATGTAGACAGTTTTCGGACGACGCACGCTCGTAGTAGACATCTTGTGTTACCTCGTGGTGAATTGCCTACCCCAGATGCCAGCCTAGGCTGTATTGGCTACCCCCGAAAATTGGATGTAGTTTTGTCGAGGGCGCACACAGGACATTCATGCAACCATGATGTATACAATACAATTGATTCTACTTGCAAGGTTGACAGCACTGCGATACTGATTAGATTGAACGGATGATTGCGAGCAAAACGTACGAATGGATGCTTCCTCTACTCGTCCACAACTCCTACAAGGCGCCGCGGTGCGTAACTCCAGGAGATCAGCCGATCGACATGGCGGTGTCGACGATGTCCCCAGCGTTTGCCGCAGCGGTCCCACTGCTGGCACCGAGACGTGACGAGAAGATGATGTCCTTCAGGACCTGCGCGATGAGCCCATGTTGTGCTTCTGATGCGATCTTGTCGCTGTAAGTGCAAAGTCGTGAGCATACTAACAAGATTGAGAACGGACGTTGATCCGACCTGTCCTTTACCGCCTTCGAGAGGGCGCTCTCTGAATTTTTATCTTGCGGCTTCTGCTTGATCACTGCTTTCTCGTCGATGAGAATGGGAGCGGGTGGACGGGTACTGGGAAGGGAGGTCTGCGCTTTCGTGAGCTTCTGGTGGAGATCATTCAGCTGGTTCGCGGCGTATGCGCGGTTCTGAAACCACATATCAGCCCCCGGTCAGCGATAGCGACCGCTCACATAAGAAACTACACACCGAGATAAGCGCGCTCTGGCTCAGCGTGTTCACCCAGTACTTGTTCCACAACAACCCGAGCAGCTCAGAGTCTAGCGACGACTTGAAGATCTGCACTTCAAGCGGGTAGTACTGGTTCGCGTGGACACCAAAATCTTCGATCTTGTTGAGCGGGATGCTCTGGTACTCGCCGCTTGCGGCATCGGCGGGGGTGTAGTTCTCGGGGTACGTGCGGAACGCGCCAATGTCGACCTTGCCGGCGGAGATGGTGCGGTTGGGGTCGATGACGACGGCGACGAACGG
Source organism: Ganoderma multipileum BCRC 37180 (assembly GCA_000338015.2). Taxonomy (NCBI): domain Eukaryota; kingdom Fungi; phylum Basidiomycota; class Agaricomycetes; order Polyporales; family Polyporaceae; genus Ganoderma; species Ganoderma multipileum. Next base: position 64,196 of record BACB01002892.1, read on the forward strand.
GTCCTGGAACTTCTGATTCTGCATCTGCGTGTTCACGTCGATACCGGAGAGCCAGCAGCCGTAGCCGGGGTGGGAGTGGTACCAGCCGATCGCGTTCTCCAGACGAGAGACCTGATGGACGGCGAAGGTCGATATGGGAATAGGAGGCGTGGGGAGAGGAGGAAAGACCCACCTGTTCACTGCCCTGGACATACTGGACCATGTATTCGTTCGCCTCGTTCTGCGCGTTCACTCGCGTTTCCGTTCCTTGCACGGGCAGCGCGAAAGAGTCGATCACCACTAGAGAGCGTCCGACGACCTTGCCTTGCATAATGCCCATGATCTCATACGGTACACCTGAGCGTGCATGGATGGCCTGATTGAGGAACGGTGAGCATACGAGCAGCTGTGGCGCGAGGAAAATAGGGTGCATACCATCTTGATCAACGCGACGGCTGAAATCTTGCAGACCTGGAAGTATCGTGGACTAGCATAAACCAACAATTCCTCAGCATCTTATCCGGTCAATGCGATAGGGAGTGCCCGGTGAAGGCACATTAGGGTGAAGGTGCTTACTCGCGAGCCCATGGCCTCTCGTTGTTTATCCTCCTGTTCTCCACTGGGTCAAATTTGAAGATCTCATCTTGGGAGTTGAGCTCTTTGATGTCGTTTGCCAGATTAAAGGTCTTGAGAGCGATGCCAGATCCTGAAGCCATGACGGTTCAGTCCATCCACCACTGCACGCTCTTTGAAGCCGCATACAGCTTGCGTATATGGTACCCGTGAGACCCTTTCTCCTTATTAAGCTTGGGCCAATCAATAGACGCGCGTCATGGGTTATGAAGCGAAGCGTCATCAGAGCCAACGGCAAGTTGCGACTCAAGAACGTCTTAGACATGCTTGACGTCGTGAATGTCCCTCCCACGTCTCTGCTGCCCTTTTCTTCGACTACAGCACCATAACGCTGCATCTCTCATATGCCACCCTCATACAGTCGCGGTCCGGGGTCTACCTACACATGCACCTTCTACTGCGCTTAGCGAATCCTCATCGTCTTCCACCTTCTCCGTTCCCGCCGTCGACCAGAAGAAGCTCAGGCATCTAAAGCATCCATCTCGCGGTGGTCAAGATCTCTCTAAACGATACCAACGTCTTGAACGCTCGATACGTGGGAAGACTTCCTATGACCGCGGTATCGAGGAGTTCCACCGCTCCGAAGGAGTTGAAGATCTTGCACCATACACTAAGGAGGAGAACGTCCTAGAGTCGAGTGCTGCGATAGGCAAGCATACTCGACGCATATACCGCGGTTTTTTCATCCCAGAGGCTCCTAAGCCACCGGCAGACGATGGTACGTCTCCATTTCTTTGCTTGCCGAGTGTATCTTTATCCTTCTTCATAACCAGAATGTTGCATGTCCGGCTGCGCTATCTGCGTATACGACCTATACGATGAGGCTCGTACGGACTACATTCAGGCGATGGGCAAGCTCCGCACCGACCTGGCCAAGCTGGGCGTCCCGGAAAGCGAGTGGCCCGCTGACATCCGATGCGACAGACAAGGCAACCACCCAGCTCCAGCGTCGAAGCCGAGTGCAAACGCCTCGTTCAGCGCATTCGAGCAGCTGGAGCTGGCTCTCAGAGCCAAGCGAGAGAAGGACACGTCGGGGAGTACGTCCGTCGCGAGGGAGGGTTAGTATGCGAAGGCCTTGCTGCGTTACCCAGACTCTTCTGATACAGGTGGGCGCATGCAGCCTCCCCGGCTCCATCTGGAACCCGCAAACGGCCTCCGAAGAAGGGAACGGGGCTGAATGATGTGGTCGAGGGTCTTCGGTGGGTGTTGTTTAGTAATCGCTGAATAGGTGAGTCTCAGATCCTTGTTTTTCCGTTCTGTTTCTCATCCGCTACCGCTATTGCTTTGGGTCAATCTAGAATCCATAGATGCTGTAAAAATACCACTCAATTTATTACCCACTGGGAACTCAGGCATCCTTGTTCTTCGAATAGCTCCGACTGAAGGGGCTAAATCCTTTGTGCTCTTACCCTCACACGGAGTGCGTACGGATTCTATTCCTTGCGTGCACACCCGCTCGATCGCATCCTTTTGGTCCCTCCAACTTTGCACTCTTAAGGACGTCATGGGATGCCATCGTAACCTTCCGAAGTTTTCCCGCATACTGTTTATAAGCTCGGAATTCGGTGCGATCGGTGCACAACCTCACAGACCACTTCGCTATCTGCATTCATGGCTCAGACATTACCGCCCGATTTCGTTTGGGGTTACGCTAAAGGCACGTATCTTGTCTGTGCTGAGTGTTCTGTCTCCAGTTCTAATCCCTGCATCCACTCCACAGCGAGCTACCAGATCGAAGGATCTGTTAACGTCGATGGTCGTCTCCCTTCCATCTGGGATACGTTTTCTCACAAGTCTGGCACCACAAAAGGTGGAGCCAACGGTGATGTCGCTACGGATTCATACCGTCTATGGAGGGAGGATGTTGAGCTCCTCAAGCAGTATGGGGTAAAGGCGTATAGGTTTTCGATCTCTTGGAGCAGAGTCATTCCACTCGGCGGGAGGAACGATCCTGTCAACGAAGCGGGGATCCAGTACTACCGAACTCTTCTTGAGGAGCTTGTGAAGAATGGCATCAGGCCTTTCGTCGTAAGTTCGGCAGCGCGTTTCGTCACCGTACGATTGGACTGATAACACTGAGTCTAGACGCTATATCACTGGGATCTACCGCAAGGACTTCAGGATCGCTATGGTGGCTGGCTCAACAAGGAAGAAATCGTCAAGGATTATGCCAACTACGCGAAGCTGCTGTTCGAGCGTTACGGCGACATTGTTAAAAACTGGTTCGTATCAAAGTTGACATTGTCAGCAGCCGTATTCATCAATTCGCGTCTTCTAGGATCACCCATAACGAGCCTTGGTGTATCTCTATTTTGGGTCACGCCACCGGCACGTTCGCTCCTGGACACACTGGCGATAAGGAGAACTGGGTGTGGGTCTATTCACAGCTCGAATTCAGCGACGGTCTGCTTACATTCATTATCAGTGTTGGTCACAACCTCATCCTTGCTCACGCATATGCTGTCAAACTCTACCGCGAACAATTTAAATCGACTCAGGGTGGTCAGATCGGTATCACCCTCGACTTGCAGTGGCAGCTGCCTTGGGATGACTCGCCAAAGAGTGCGTGATGTTTGGAGAGGATCAAGTACAGGCTCATCTCTTTGGGACAGATGTGGAGGCCGCTCAACGTGGCATTGATTTCAAGCTAGGTGCGTGGCAGGGGCGTTAATGTCGATAGGCATGCTCATGCGACCATTCCACCAGGACGTTTTGCTGTGAGGTCCCGTCCTATTGCTCCTGCCTATCTATTAAACATTTCGTCGCACTTTTAGGATCCCATCTACAAGGGGTACTATCCTGCCTCTGTGAAAAAGCTCATCAAGGATCGTCTGCCTGAGTTCACGGAAGAGGAGGTCGCTATCGTGAAGGGTTCTTCGGACTTCTTTGGGTTGAACACGTACACAACCCAACTCGTCCGTAAGTGATCGACTCAACAACGAGACTTGTAAATCTGACTTTCCCGTAGAGGACGGCGGAGATAACGAGATCCAGGGCTTCGTCAAGTACACTTTCACCCGTCCAGATGGCACTCAGCTGGGGAGGCAAGGTAAGAGCTCTCTTTTAATTGATGAATCTGGCACTAACTGACTAGATATCCTTCTCAGCCCACGTCCCTTGGCTCCAAACATGTGAGTAGTGCTCAGCTCCCTCGCAATATGAACAAACTAAACGGCCGCTCCCCTATTGCAGATCCCGATGGATTCCGTTCGGTGAGTTCGTCAATACATGAGTTGGTCATGATCCTTACCCGCCTCCGTAGCTTCTTAACTATCTATGGAAGGTATGATTTGAAGGGTTTGGTTCGAAGGGTTTTCATCTCTGATGTTCGTTGACAACTCGTTGCATAGACGTACCAGTTGCCCATCTAGTATGTTGCCGCATCCGCAGATTTTATTTGTTGCTGACCAGTCCCTGCCAGCGTAACGGAGAACGGTTTCGCAGAGAAGGACGAGAACATTCGCGCAGTAGAGGAGGTCGTCCACGACAAAGGCCGAATCGAGTATTATGGGGGCTATGCAAACGCCGTATTGAAAGCAGTCACCGAGGACGGCGTGCCCGTCAAGTCATACTTTGCTTGGAGTACGTGGCCTGGTCGTCTCTCGGCCCCGTCCAGCAGTCCTAACCTTAACTTTCACAGGTTTGTTGGATAACTTCGAGTGGTGAGCATTCAGGCGATGTCGCTCCGATTCCAGGCGGTGGTTGAGCTGTTTTCCGTGGTGCTCGTAGGGCGGACGGCTACGACACACGTTTTGGGGTGACTTATGTCGACTACTCGACTCAGAAGCGGACGCCGAAAGACTCCGCCAAGTTCTTGACCAAGGTGCGCCTAACCTGTCATCTCTACGGCGTCTCACTCAAACTTTGCATTGTGATCCACCATCTCCTTGCTCTAGTGGTTCTCTGAGCATATCGCTTCCTAGCGGTCCGTGATTGAGTAGGTTTAAGAGTAGCTAGGCTCGGCGTTATTGATCGCAAATATCTCTACTGTGAACAACCGCGTGAAAAGCCATCCGTATTTCCTACAGGGGCCTCCATGCAACCTCGTGGGGGTCCTGTCAAGTGCCGCGACCGATCCGCCGGAAGCGCGATGACTGGGCACAACGTTCCGATCTCCTGAGTCAACAATTCCGGTACCGAAACGATCTCCATACACAACAATATAGGTAAGCCTTTCGGTGGCACAACTACTGACCCACCTTACTCTGCCACTGCCTCAGTCGATTACACACATTGTAACCAGATACACCAGACCCCACTCCTCAACCATGTGAGTCCATCTCCATCTCCTCGTTTCCAAATATGGAAGTACTGAATATATCCTTGCCTTGCCGATCTAGCATAACCATGTCCTCCTCGCGCAAAACAGCTAACAAGAATGCCTCCACCAAATCGAACAGCACGGGCGTCGGAGGTTCTGCGACCGACGCAACCTTGATCGCCACATCCCAGATCTCGCGCTTCCACAACGAGACGCTCGTCACCCTCTCGAACGACATCGACCTCAAGGACGTGCACATCGCGATCGGCCCGCGCGTCCTCCTCGATTCCGCAAACCTCCGCCTCTTCAAAGGAGTGCACTACGGGCTCGTGGGGCAGAACGGCATCGGGAAGTCGACGCTCCTTAAGTGCATCGGCTACAACCTCCTCGCGGGCTTCCCGTCCAACGTGCGCGTACTGTACGTTGAGCAGCTTGAGGGCGCGGACATGTCCAAGAGCGTCGTGCGCTTCGTCATGGATGCGGACTACAAGGCAGCAAGGATGCGCAGGGAGCTCAAGGTCCTGCAAGGCGCCCTCGAGGGGGAGGACCCCGAGGATGTCGCGCGCGCGATGCGCGGCATCCGGCTCGAGCGGGCGAAGGAGGACCTTGTGGCCGCGGACAAAATTGCGTTGGAGAGGAGTGGGGCGCGAGGGAAGGATGCGAGGAACGAGCTTCTGAAGCAGGAGAAGCGTGTCGAGGAGATGGCCGCTGCCAGCAATGATGCGCTGTCTCCGGAAGAGGTCACCGGCGCGACGGTCGAGGCGCAGGAGCTGCTGACCGAGCTCTTCGCTGCGATGGAGCTCCATGGCGAGGAGGCGGCAGAGGCAAAGGCGCGGAGCATCTTGAAAGGCTTGCGCTTCCCACTGAACTGGCACGACCGCCCGCTGGGCGAGCTCTCTGGAGGATGGCGGATCCGCGTCGCGTTGGCGTCGGCGCTGCACATTGAGCCCGATATCCTCCTCATGGACGAGCCCACCAACCATCTCGACCTCCCCGCGATCATCTGGCTCCAAGACTACCTCACCCAGCTCTCCAACACGACCGTTGTCACCGTATCCCACGACCGTGCTTTCCTCAACGGCGTCGTAGACGAGATCATCGTGTTCAAGAACCAGACTCTCGCGTACCACACCGGGAACTTCGACGAGTATCTCGAGCACACAGAGGACAAGCGGAAGTACATGGAGCGCATGGCCGCCGCGCTGGAGCGGAAGAAGAACGCCGCGGAGAGGGGCATGCAGGCCGCGATGTCACAAGCGCGCAAGGCCGGGGACGACAAGAAGATGGCCCAGATCGCCTCACGGAATCGCAAGCTCGATCGCATGGGGATGGAGGTCAACGAGAAGGGCCACCGCTTCAAGCTCAACCGCGACCGCGTGGGCTTCTTCAACGACACTCGATCCGAAATCGAGGTCGAGCAGGCCGAGCAGGGCCCGACGTGGAGCATCCCCGATCCCCTCCCCTTGCGCCAGGGCGGTGCCATCATCGAGGCCGAGCAGGTCAGCGTGGGCTATGACAAGAGGAAGCCAGTCATGCTCGCGAACGTTACGCTGAACGTCGGCCAAAATGCCCGCATCGCGATCGTCGGGGCAAACGGTAGCGGTAAGACGACCCTCGTCAAGGCCCTTGTCGGGGAGCTGGCACCGTTGAAAGGGAAGATCAGCCGGCACCCGACCGCGAAGATAGGCTACTTCACTCAGAACCACGTCGACGAGCTCCACCAGTACCCGACCGACACTTCCGCACTGTCTCTCATCAAGGAGCGGCACCCGGAGTACTCGGAGCAGGAGTATCGCTCGCACCTGGGCAAGTACGGGATCCGGGCCAACGCTCTTCAGCCGCTGCAGTCCCTCAGCGGAGGCCAGAAGGTGCGGGTCGCATTCGCGCTGGCGACATTTGGCTCGTCCCCGCATCTGCTCGTTTTGGACGAGCCGACGAACCACCTGGACTATCTGACGACGGAGGCGCTCTTGGAGGCGTTGAAGGAGTACAGCGGAGCTGTGCTGGTCGTGTCGCACGATCAGTTCTTCGTGTCCGAGGTTGCGGAGCAGGTGTACGCCGTGAAGAAGGGCCAGCTCGTGCACCTGGAGGGCGGCATGGAGGAGTACGTGAAATCGTGCAGGAAACGTCGACTGAAATGACAGCAGTGCGTTCGCATATGATGCATATGTGAGGCCCATTTTCGGTCTATAGTAGCTTGCCAGTAGCTGTTATGTCATTGAGTAGCGAGTAAGTAGAAGAAAGATGGTTGCAGTATGGTTGGTTTGCGAATGTAGCCGCCAATAGCTTGAGGACGCCGTGGGCCGTGTCCCGGGTAGGACGTATAAGCGCTGATGGTGGCTGCGCTATACGTCCGCCTTCAAAGTTCTCGAATCTGCATAGATCTGAGCCACCACGAACACCTGAGCCTCACCTATGTCAGTCGTACGACCTTCCTCGTCAGAATTTATTCACAGATGAAAGGTAGATATGTATGGCTTTTATCATTTCGAGCTTCTAGCGTCTTATAATAATCATGAAGTACTGTAGGTGTAAGCTCGTTTATCAGGATATCCACCTGGCCAAGGCAAAGGTTCCGCGAGTATGTTGACACTAGTCTGTCCGTCTTTTAGCAGTCAAGGGGTCAGTCCACATGATAATGATAGCGTTTCAGGTACCCCGCTAAACGGTACACAAAGGTACCGCTAATCATTGACAATGCTCTCCGCCCCTTGACATCCAGTGATCGATTGGCGCGAGATGGGCTTTTTCCTCTTGTTTTCCTCCGCACCAAGCCGCAGCGAGTCCCGGCGGCATTGGGCATACTTAATCATCGTCGGGAACCAGATAAGTCGGAAAGCGACCAGACGGCCTGAAGGTCGCCCCCTCAGTGGCATGTCGTCGCCCCAGGATGCCATGGCGAGTATTGTAGAGGAGTACAGCAGCTTGTGAGTGCACAATATTTCTCATGGTCCGGGAAGCTTTGCCCAAACAACGTATTACAGGACCATTGCGAACTATTGCTCCACCGCTGCAGCTGGTACGTCATTCACGCCTTGCAATTCCCCCATCTGTCGGACTAAACAAACCATGAATCCTAGTTGTCGTCCTTTACGACTATCTGCTGACCTTTGGAGACGAAGTCACCTCCTTCTGGCATGGCAAACTGAGGGCCGCACATGCCCTGTTCTTTCTCAACAGGTTTGGTGTGGTTTATTTTATCTTGACGTTCTCTGCAGGCGCGGTGATGTCGGACCAGGTCAGTCCCTCTCCTCCTCCGCTAATCTCAATAATCTCACCAGCTTGTGACCGAATTTTCTAGAGGTGAGTCATCCCGGACTTCCATCTCGGGAATTAAAGCCGACTTACGTTCATCGTCTAGCTGCGCGGGCACTGCCAAGAGTTCTAAGGCGATCGGGCTGGTACTCTTCTTCCCATGGGCAGGTATGTGAACTAACACCTCGGCACCACATAGACACTCATCTGCGATTTGAACGCAGCGTTTGCCGGTCTGCGGGCCTATGCCCTAAGCAAGAAGTGGATGGTGGCCGTTTTCATATTCCTCTTGTCAATTGCGCCAATGTGCATGAATGCTGTAAGTTTCCACCGTACCAAGCGCGGAATGAGCCATACCTCATTCCATCCCTTCAGGTCGCCTTTAAATTCGGAGTAACAGGAATCAACGTGCCGGGGATGGGATGTGCCGGTGCCAACTCCATACCTCCTGCGTTAGCTCAACAGTACGTTCTCTCCGCAGTGACCGTTTCATTATGTGTCTAGTCTGAATTCTTCGACCTAGATGTATGTACTTTCAGGCGAAGGGTGATAGCATGCGACCGCACGGATCGTTGACGCGTCTCCCCCAGTTACGATTGCGTCAAGAACCTGCCTTATTGTGGCGGATTGTATTCTGATTTACCTGACATGGTCCCAGCTACCCACGGAGCACAAGCATCATGTCTTTCGTCGGAGGACCTCGCTTATAGATGTCCTGCTTCGCGATGGTACGCCCAATTCCCTGATCATTCGAAGTGGTTCTGACTTAATCGACTACAAGGCACGATTTACTTTGTGTGGGCACTATCTCGCACGTAGGAATGTACGCCCTGTGCTGATCGACAATACCAGAACTCTCCTCATCCTAAACGTGTTACATCTGGCGTTCACCTTGCTGGCGGTAGGCATTGATTCGCTGACGATCACAACGGGACTAACTGCTAACGTTGGCACACTGTCCATGTCCAGACGAATGTTGTCGCCTTTCAGAACGCCAGCTTCATCCCCATCTTCACCCAGCCGTAAGCCAGTTCGAATATCGAGTCCAGACTGAAGCCCTTCTAACTGCGGCCTTCCTTAGACTCACAACAAACCTTGTCTCGCGTTTCCTCCTCGACCTGCAAGCAGCAGATCGCGCTGTGCGAGATCAAGCTTCGACTCTTTCTGGGAGCACGCTCTCGCATGCCAGCACAGTCGTGTTCCAGCAGCGAAACGTCGACTCCATGGCATGCTCGATCCCTCTGGACGACGTTCACTCGGAGAGTCAACGCCATCTTGACTCTACTAATCTATCTAGTTCATGGGGAACGCGTTATTAGGATTCATGGGATCGTAGGGACGGACTACAGTCATTGTAAGTTACTGTATCTTACATAGGATCATATACCCAGGCACGGCAGTTTTGGAGTGAAAATAACAAAAGTTGTCGTATGGAATGGGTACTACTACTAGTACTACTGAGTGGTTGATGATTACCGCGCCGGACTATGTTGGGCACGCGACGGAGGTTGCGAACTTGGATTACCCTCTGCACACTCACTTCTTGATTGCTCAAGCCTACATCACGGGAGTCACGGAAAATTTCGTCCAGATTTAATTATCGAAAACCAAGGTGAAGTAAAGACTCGCATGTATTTTGGGGACGTACGACAGAGGAAACGATCTGTGGTGTTGAGGACAAATAGCAGGAAGCGCACCATCATCCGATACACTCCGGTGATTCAGGCAGACCTCGGTGTTCGCTCTAGCATCGCATGCTTGACAAACACGACCATGGGGCTGGCCGCATTGCTCAAAATGATGCAAAGACGGAAGGCGTCCAAGGACAGGCTGAGAGGTATCGGGAAACACAACCATTGTAGAGCGTTGCAGGCCGCACATAGACCAAAGAATAGCCTAGATGCCTTGTTACAATGCAAAAGTCAAGATGGCCGTTGGATAAGAGTTAAGTGGAATTGGGTTGGAATTCAAGTCGACGGTGGTGGGGTTTGCGGGCAAAGACGCACTGAACGCACTAAACGCCGGCAACTCAAGCGAGCGCTTGGTGGAGATTGAGACTCCGACAAAGTCAGCAAACTCTATTGCCACTGCGTCTGCGATGGAGGGAAAGCGTCGAGGTCGTCAACGCCATCGCCAACGCCAAACATCAAGGGTAAGCCGGTCTCTCTCTCAGAGTGAGTATCTGTCTCGTCATATGCTCCTTGGGCTCCTTCTCCTGCCTCTCGATGCCGAAACTCTGCAACTCTGGCTGGATTCAATGCTGGATGGCTTGCTTGACCTATGGATGAAGGATCCGCGCTTACTCCGTTTCCCTCCATCCTCCAGATGCCTTTCCACGAATACCAGGTCGTCGGCCGCCACTTGCCTACGGAGCATGAGCCCACCCCCAAGATTTACCGCATGCGCATCTTTGCGCCCAACGAGGTCGTCGCCAAGTCGCGTTTCTGGTACTTCCTGAGGTACGTCCTATGCTGCACCTGTGCCAAAATTGCGCCTTTCCCTTTCCCCTCCCCTTCCCTGCCCTTCCTTGCGCCGGAATGTCATGCTGATGCTTTGTCTAGGCAACTGAAGAAGGTTAAGAAAGCCAGTGGTGAGATCATTGGCGTCAACGTTGTGTGTATTTTCCCCTTGCAGCCGTTCAAGTGGCAGACGGAGTAGGGTCTAATCGCCGTCCCCGGGACGCGCCGCTCTAGATTCAGGAGAAGAAGCCCCTGAAGATCAAGAACTTCGGCATCTGGCTTCGCTATGACTCGCGTAGCGGCACCCACAACATGTACAAGGAGTTCCGTGAGCTCAGCCGTGCGGACGCCGTCAAGGCCCTCTACCAGGATATGGCCGCCCGCCACCGTGCGCGTTTCCGGTCCATCCACGTACGTCCCTGCTACTTCGCTCTGGTTGCGATGGGAGGTTGCTTATGGTCGTCGATCCACGAAGATTCTCCGCGTCGTCGAGATCGAGAAGTCCGACGACGTTCGCCGTCCCTACATCAAGCAGTTGCTGGTCCCCAAGCTCAAGTTCCCTCTCCCCCACCGTGTCGCGAAGGTCCGGTCGACGTTCGTCGCACACAGGCCGTCGACTTTCTGAGCTGCGTCTGTATGGTCTTCGGATGGTCGGCGTTGTACGTCAAAATCATCGTCAATTTGCTTTCGCATCGCATCACTGTCTTACCCCACATGCATATGACGATATGAATGTATGTTGTGTCGTGTCCACGCTTGTGTTGTCGCACGTCACCCGTTGGTTGCACGTATCTCCGTTGCTTGGCGTACTTGTGGACCTTCACTTCCAGAGTTGTATGACTGAGTATCGGAAGTGTGCTCCCGGTAAACGTGAAGTCCATACAGCCCACCCTCAAGAAGTAAGATGGTTCATCGGGATAGACTATGCAACAGAGGAAGCTACTGAGTTCCACGACCCTGCTTGTGCCATGCATTCCGGCGTCATTAACGAGAGATCCATATTTCTGACATACGTACCCAAGGTTGCTGCCGCGATCGCGCGGCATTTCTCTAGTGCATTCCGGCCTCATTAACGAAAGATCTACGAGAAAGCATCTATAGGAAACATAGAATTGCTAGAAGTACATATCGGGCCTCCAGGAGAGAGGTTTTGCACCCCAACTGAATATAGCGAAGAGAGCACTGTACATACAACACACTGAGTTCACAGCCCAGCTGCAAAGGAAACAGCACAAGAAGAGAGACATTACGCATACTAGCCAGTGCTGCGCATCCTACGGTGTCTTGCACTAGCCCTGCTACAGCCTCGACACAACAGTCTGTCGCAACCTGCACAAAACTTGGGTACGATGTCAGCCTCGCTACGTAGGAATCGGAATCAAGGGATCTAAGTACTTACACCAACGGCTTCGACCGAGTTGCACATATCGCACAAGGTTATCATGACTCCAAGCTCGGTGTTGATTTCCTCATGCGCGCACCCAGAAGCACGCAAGCGCAGCGACGAAGGAAGCTCAAGAGAGTCCCTAGGCAGCTCAAGGGAATCCCTGGTGATGGGCGTATCGACCCAAGACGACATCGAAGCGTCCGTGCTCACGCGTGCGATCTTGCTTGGCCCAGCGACTGGCATGTCCGTGTCCGTGTCCGCGCCCGAGTTTGCGTTGAGGAAAGGGAGCCCAGAAATCGGCCGGCGCTCGCGGGGCGCCATCTGCACGACGATAAAACGCCGCGGCTCGTCTCCGTCGTCGTCCCGCGGGAAAGGGAGAACGCGGTACGCCTCGTCTCCGGCGAAGCGGAGGATGCGGTACGCGCGGCGCTGCTCCCGGCTCGTGGATGTGTTGCGCCCCTCGCGCAAGTGCACCGCCCGCGGCTCGCGCTCTCCGGGGGGCTCCGGCACCACAGGCAGAGAGCGATCCCGACGGACCATCGGCGGGTTGGGGGGCACCACAGGGGGCGTCGGTGGACGCGCACGGGCAGGAATGCGGATGGGCGGCGGCGGCCTGCGCCGGCGGACGGGGACCACGCGGGGCGGCTCGTTGTCCGGGTCCGGGACACCGGGGTCGGGCTCCTCCCATTGGGGACAGCCGCACGTCTTCCAGAGCGCACCGCACCGGTAGCAGAACTGCGTCTTGCAGCGGCACGTCATGTGGAAGCAACCGTGGTTGCGCTCGATCATCGTCGCGCACCCAGGGCACCGCGCCCAGCCGATGTCCTTCGCGAGTTTGAGCGCGGATCGGTCGACCTCGCTATCGGCACACAGGTGCTTGGATCCGGGTTTGACTTCGTTCTTGCAACGGAGGCATGTGATCGTGCCGCACCTTGGTGCAGGGCACTTGCGAGAGGGCTGATCGCGGAGAGAAGTGCGATCCTGCTGCGCAGCGAGGAAGCGACTGCACGATGGTCTTACGCAGTATACGCGGTTCAGAACCGCGAATTCCCTACGTTTTTCCTCGAGCGTCGATTGAAGCCGATCGGAAAGATGACGCCATACAGACGTGAGGGGGATAGGTCTTCGACAACAGCTTGGGGGAAAGAGGGACTCGTCCTTGGTCGCGGTGTCGAACAGCTGCCTGACACAATCGACGTCGTAGTAATGACCGCAGGGTGCGCGAATTGCGCGCCCATGTATTCGTTCCATACAACTGACACATTCGTGCCTGAGCGAGCTGGCACGATATGGTTAGTGTTGTTTGCGGGGATGGGGCCCAATAAAGCTCACCTGTGCGATAAGCTCTCGCGAATCCTAACGACGGGAGTCACAGTAACTGCAGCCAGTGCATGTCTTGACGGGGAGGCTACCCTGATTCTTGAAAGTGCCCTCCGCGCGACCCCAAAGACGCTCAGGTTCTCGGTCATTCGTCCGAGGTCCAAGCTTGGGCGGGTCCTGACAAGGTATTAGGGCACCATTTTGAACGCCTATCTGTGCCATACCGTAGAAAGGATGGAAGAGCCAGCGACGGCCTCCGACTAGGACTATTCGCAGGCTCGTGTTCGAACTCGGGACCGACTCGATGGTACTGCACAGGAACCCGGTTTTGAGCAACATTTCTACGTGGGAGGCATGACTGACGGTCAGTCAATTCTTGACACAGAGCACAAAGCACCGCAAACAGACCTCTCCTCTTCCTGTTGCAGATGCAACGCTAGGGCTCTGTCGCCGTGAAATATGTCCAATGCGCGAATTTCATCGATGGCAAGGCGTGTGGCTAGGCGTTCGTCCTCCTCCAGCATTCGCCGAGCTTGAGATCCTCGTGCCCGACGAGTGGATGGTGGCGGATGGCGACGCCGCGGAACCTGGACGAGCATGATGAAGAATAATAGTCGCGTTCAATGCTTGGTGGGGACGAAAGCTGCAGTCGGTGCACTGCAGTTATCTCCCCCGCATTCGCAGCCGCACGTGTGAACCGAGAGGGCCACCAGGAATTCATGGTGAACCTTATACCATTCTTGAAAATGGCGTCGGGGTAAAGGGTCTGATGCAGTCTTTCTGGACCACGTTGTGGTTCCTCATTTCCGCTGAGATGACCTTCAGACGATATGCCGCAGTCGCTCTCGGGAAAGGGACTAAGCAGGTGGTGGAACGTGGAAGAGAAGTAATGGCCCACAGACGCCCACAAACCTCGCCTCTGACCTGCGGGTGGCAGTGATGCGCATCCATCCTCATACTATTACTGACTTTCAGATCGGGTACATGCCTCCTACAAACGTAGGATAACTATGGAACGAAGAATCCCAAAGATTTGCAACGCTCTAACAAGGAAAATGTCTACTCGTCGGCCACCTCTCCCCCGCCGTTCATCAGTCTACCCTCCTCCCACTGAGGGCAATAACATGTCTTCCACCGCTTCTTGCACAGGTAACAGAACTCTGTCTTGCACCGGCATGTCATGTGGAAACACCCCTGGTTGAGCTCGATCAGCGTCTCGCACCCAGGACACCTCGCCCATCCAGCCTGCTCTCCCAACTCCAGGGCATCGACAGCATCCACGTCTTTGTCGCACCGGTGGTGCGCGTCCTCGCGAACCTCAAGCTTGCACCGCATGCACGTCACCGCCCCACACCCGTCTGCAGGGCACCTCAGCCGCGGCGCGTTCATCGTGAGGCGTTTGCTGTCGTACTGTACGCTGAGGAAGCGGCTGCAGGACGCCCGCGCGCAATACACCCGCTTCTGTGCCCCGAACTCGCGCCGCTTCTCTTCGAAGGCGGCAAGCGAGAACTCGGTGAGGTGCCCCCGGACGGTCGCGAGCGGGATGCGCTTCCCGCAACAGGTGGGGGGAAAGAGCGCCTCGTCCCTCGCGGCGGCGCTGAAAAGCTGGTCCATGCACTCCTCGTCGTAGTAGTGGCCGCACGGTGCACGAATTTCAGGGCCGTGAATGCGTTCCATGCAAGTAACGCACTCTTTGGCCAACCTGACAGGGGACACCAAGGTGGTTCAGCACTAGCTCGTCACAGTGAGGTGGCAACTTGAAGTATTACACACCGCCTCGATATGCCTTCGGTGATCTTTAAAACGGCCTTCCTGGGCGACTTCGATGGAGACATAGGTTCTACCTTCAGCCTCTCGATAGCTTTACGCACCCGAACCTCCAATGGGAGAGGAGGTAGGGGCCGATTGCGATATTCGCTTGGACTGAGCCTGTGAGGACAAGAGCAAGTGATGAGCATTAGGTGTTGAACTCTAGACGCCACCGTACTAGGAACGTCCCAGAACTGACCTGAAGCTATCCTGGTCAATCATCATCCACTCATCCTCATCCGAACCATCTCCCTCTGGATTCACGGAAGAATGCCGTAGCTGGGCCCGAGCATCCGTCTTGATTGGTTCCAGAAACTGTAGTCGTTTCGAGGGCTCCGACGCAGTGGCAGACACGACACGTCGTGCGACCCGCGGTTGCGGCGTCGGGAAGGGGATGCCGGACTCGGGGATTTCAGGCTCAGGCATGTGGGTAGCAGGTGTGGGAGTGTATCTGCAGAGAGAAGTGTCAACATACATATATGGCGAGAGAGAAACGCCTCACCTCCCAAGCAAGAACGGTAAAGAAGGACTCGAACCAAACTCAACCGTAATTGTAAATGGTCTGGGGCCATAGTCGGCGCAGCGGTCGTCGCGATTGCACGATGGTGGTCGCCTGGTGTTCCATTCCAAAATTTGTGCCCTCCTTTCGTCCACGTTTGGTCTGGTCCTCGTTGTCAACGAGGCGAGAAGCATGCAAGCGGGCTGATGGCGGTACAACGGGCGCAACGATATCGGCTTTTCCCGACAATCCTGTTACTCAACTGAAACCAGACAGTAGTGCGCAGGCAGTTATCTGCCGCTATTGCGGCCTCGACACAGACCTAGGTAACTTACATTGTTGTTCTCGCAATCTCTGCGCCTTGTTTGTCTGGTGAATTGTCTTTCCTTGGATCCAGAATCTTCGAGGCTGCATACCTATCGATCGCCTGCAAAAACTGACGTACATTTCAAGCGCACTGGAACGCCCTCTGCGAATGGGGGAGTAACCACACCTACTTTCAGCACACTTCGATTGAGGAAGCGACCGGAAGTTGAAACCTCCAATGACCTTGACGATTACCCAGTTCAGGCGTAGGTGACCCCCCCGACTCCCTGGAACCGGGCGATGTGCAGGTACATTCCGTGTGCAGGCCCAGCCTGGATGACAGAGGACGATAACTAGTACAGCGACGAGGTGTCGATATGGAATACAAGCGACGATGATACTAGCAGAAGCAGTCTGCACGAGCATGTATCGCGGAGAAGATAGATAAATACTGAACTTTATCGGTACCCGGGTCGAGGATCCGATTCATTTTGCAACGTGGTGGTCTCAATAGTCCTGTTGAGCTAGTGCCTGTAGGCGAATGGAAGAGCAATTAATGTTATGGAACGGGCGCGTCGAGCGGAGGAAAGAGTCGTTGTGGGTCGTGCACGGTCATGAGCATGAGCAGCGTGGTGGTTCAAAGGGGGTAGATGAAGGTCGGGATTAGCAAATAAGGCAGCGAGCAGCAGCATAGGATAGGCGGCTGGCGAGAATAGAGCTCGTCATAGGTCATAAGTCAAGTCGTGAATGTGAATGCGTGTCGTGCACGGCCCGCGCGCACACGGTTCAGAAGCTGAGAGCGCGTGCCAGTGGTTGCCGCCTCCGAGCTTCTTGCGCGCGAACTCCACGCGCGATAATATCCGGGTCCACGAAGAAGGGGAAACATACGCCAACTTCGCTGACGGTTTGAAAGGACCGTGATCGCATTGATCGAGCACGGCTAGCAGGGGAAGTGCTCTTGGAGCCTTCGGTGGTTACGGGCAAATTCGAGCTTCGCGGCGAGGTCCTCGCTTCCGCACTAAACACACGGAGAGCGTCGTTTGGGGGCAGGGTGCACGATCGCCGCCGTCTCGTCTGCGTTTGCGCTCGGGCTGGACGAAAGGCGGAGGGCGGAGCCTCAGCCTCGGTAGCGGCGGCATTCGACCCGGAGCCATTCCGTTCGAGCGTGGCGGGCGTCCAAAGCGCTAGCTGCGCGTCGAGGTTCCCGACATCCTCGAGGGGCTCGAACAAGCGCGCCTCGTGCGCGTCCGCGCCGACTCCGTCTCCCCAATCGACGCAGTTGCACGTCTTCCACAGCGCGCGGCAGCGGTAGCAGAACTGCGCGCCGCACACGCACGTCATGTGCGCGCACCCTCCGTGGCGCTCGATGAGCTCCTCGCACGTCGGGCAGCGCACCCAGCCGAGCTGGCTGCCCAGGCGTAGCGTCGCGCGATGGCCCGGGTCGTGCGAGCACTCGTGCTTGTGCGCCGGAAGGTTCGGCTCGACCTGGGCTTTGCACCGCGCGCACGTGCGTGTGCCGCAGCTTCCGGATGGGCAGGTGAGGACGCGGACGGGGATGCGCTTGTCGCGCGGGCCGAGGAAGTGGCTGCAGCGAGGGTTGGCACAGTACACGCGCTTTGGCGTGTCGTGCTCGGCCTGACGAGATGCGAAGGCCCTGCGTTGGACCGCTGTCATGTAGCAATCGAAGATGTCTTGGGGGATATTTTGGCGGCAGCAGCGCGGAGGGAAAGAGGAAATCGTCTGGAGTGATGTCTCAACAAGGGAGAGAAGACAGTCGATGTGGTACTGGTGTCCACAAGGAACAAGGATCGCGTCGTCTTGCATGAGCCCGATACTCGATTGACAAGCTACGCACTGGTAGGTAGAGCTGCATTCGGCATAAGCGGGATGTCTATGCGCAAGACATGAAGTACATACACAGCGACTGAGAAGACGGCGCGCTGAGGCGCCAGCGTCGACCGCCTCGCAGCGCTTCCTGTACGATTTCGCGTGGCATTGGCATTCGTCGGGGCAACTCCGGTTAGATTTGGGAAAATGCTGGCAGTAGTGGCATACAGAAGAGTGGGACTGAATTTTCTTCGAAGGTTCTGCATACTGACGTCACGCCTGAGGGAGAGAAATTCAGGAGCCAATAATGACGATACACACCTTGTTCGCCAGAAAATTCCCGCCTTTCGCCACGCAGATGAGCTAGCTCGTCCTGTTGTACCAGCACTCCAACGTCCAAAAGGAAATAATCTTGCAGGAAAGGAGAGAAACTTGTGGTTGACGTCGGGAATTGATTCGAGAGAAACGACAGTGACGCTGTCCCAGTCGACCCCGTTCAGGTCGAGCGCAGCTGGCTCGCTTCTGAACGTCAACCCGAGCGCATTATAATCCGCCATGGTCAGGGGAGCGGGTCGTCAAGGAAAGCTGTCGTCGACGGACCAGAGGTGAAATGGCCGACATCCCATTTGAAGGACGGTGACTGGAGGTCAAACGTAGACCCCGCATACAACGTGTAGCGGCAGTACGGCACGGGAAACGACGACTCCTGCGAGGCTAGTGCTCCAACAGACACGCACGAAATAGGTGCCGGGCGTCATGAAAAAAGTGCACGCCGAAGCTCGCAGCAGAGATCGAAGGGCGATCCATAGCACATCCGAGTCGCTTGTGGAATTCAAAATCACCACCGTCGGGGAATTCCTAATGCCTAGCTTACTTCCCCGTAGCTGTCCGGTAGCTCGGGCCACAGAAAGTATGAAACGTCCAGCATACTGGGGAGAGACCATTCGTTGGAATAGTGCACGCGAGAACCATGCAGAATGAACGCGGCAGGCGGCGTCGCGGAATGACGCCGCCTGGGACTATCGATAAACGGAGAAGTCTAGTATCCGATCCGAAGACTGACCCCGAAAGAGCAGAAGCGTGAAGGGCCCATATGTCAGAGCACTTCACCAATCGCCCAGAAGACGAGTGAAAGTGTCGAGTACAGCCCCAAGTCTTGGCCCATGGAATACTGAGGCTTTGGGAGGCCTGACATTGTGGAAAGCTGTCAAGGGAGGAGGTGAAATCAGAGGAAGGAGCGGGCGTACCATATGAATTCACCGCCTTAGCTTTAGTGGAAGGGTCCGGGATAGCCTAGTTGAGTGTCCGCGACATGACATGCGCCCGCTGGTCAAGGTTCACAGTTCGACCGAGGCTGCGCATGTTGCTCTTCAACGCAACGCTCATGTACTCACGGACATTCTAGAGGGCTGGAGCTCAGTGTTGAGCCCGTGCGATAGCGGTGCGAACCGGACCCACCTTGCACGCCATGCTCAGGCTGCTTGGCTAGTGGACGGCTCCACAAGCGGTGCGTCCTCCTCGGTCGTGAATCGATGAATGGTGCACGCATACGACGTTGCAGGACGACATGCACAGACCGACGACGGGCAAGTGGTTCAAGACAAAGGCAGAAAGTTGAAGAGGCCCTGGATGCGGTGAGTGGCCGGGGCGAGGCCGGTGTCCATGCTTCGGGAAGTCGGGGATGTGATGGGCATCATGCGCCGTCCTTGCGCCGCCGCCAGCCGGGATGCCGCCCGGCCGACCGAGGGTACAGGAGGCAGGAGCCTGCTGGAAGTCATCCGGTTGCCCTTCTTTTCGACCATCCCCTCACGCCCGCAAGGCCTCTTCCCTCACTCCTCCTGCCACGCGTCCTGCCCTCCTTCCGACAGTCATGAAGTTCTCCTCCGCCGCTCTTTCCGCCACTCTCGTTGTCCTCGCTGGCGGTACTGCTGCTCAGCTCTCAATCCTCGCCCCAGGAGGCCCAGACCTCTGGTGGAGTAAGTGTCTAAATTCGCTCGCACAATCATTGACCAAGCGTGTCGATGCGTCTACGCTTTTTAGTTGCTCAGTCCGACAACGTTGTCACCTGGACATGCAAGACGTCTCCGTATACGAACTTCACGGTTTTGTATGCTTTGCCCCTCTAGTGTGTGGCGACAGCTTGCTCAAGTTCCCGACAGGATTATCAACTCAGACCCTAACGTTCTCGTTGCTCCCCAAGCCTTCATTGCGCAACAAAACAACTTCGACTGCTCCAAACTCATCACAAAGGACCAGATCAATCTCAAGCCTGCAACCGGCTATGCCATCCAACTCGCCGACCCGCTCAACAACACCAACGTGAGTTCTTAGTTCCGAACATTCCCGCATCCTTCTTCCCCCCCGCTTCCCCTCACAAGACCAGTCGGCGAAGCCCCGTCTCCGAAGAACGGACACCTCACCCCGCCTCACAATTGATTACCGCCATCGGCTTCGTTCTCCGCCATATTCTCCTTGCACTTTCTTGCCTCCTCCATGGTCCCATGCCCGTTCCCGTAACACACGCTCACGTTCAAAAATAAACGCCTTTTTTCCGTAGGTCTACGCCCAGTCCCAGCCCTTCGAGATCAAGGCCCTCGGCGCTGCCTACCCGGCCACCTCCGCGACGCCCACGGCCGCCGCCACAGGTTCCGCCTCTGGTTCCGCCGCGGGCACAAACACCGGCGCCTCCGCGTCCTCGACCGGTACTGGCGCGTCCCAGGGACACAATGGTGCCGCTGGCCTCTTTGCCCCTGCCGGTCTCGCTGCCGTGGCCTTTGCTGCCCTGAGCTTCGTGTTCGCCTGAGCATGAGCTCGGATGGGCTCTCCCTGCCCTCGGCCTTGACTTTGGACGAAGATGTAGGGAGACGCGGTGCTCCTGGCCTGCTCATCGGTGTTTGAGCACCTAGCTTGAGCCGCATTCTATATGTTGGCGATAGGAGATCTGGACGTACCTTGGACCTTCGAACTGCTCCTTTTGATTTCCCTTGTGTGTTTGTTTTCTTGATGTATACCGCACAGTCCCTTAATGAACACGCTCATTACTGCATTCCACGTTTCCACTGCTGGACCTTTATGCAGCGCAATGGGATGAAGCTTTCTAGCGATACAGTGCTGGTAGAAGCAAAAGCAACTGCGAAGATATGGGGATATGTCCCTAGCCGGATTCGAGCCGGCGTCTTCACGGAATTGTGTAGCCACAACGTGATGATCTAACCACTAATCGATAGGGACTTGCTAACCTGCTTTACTTCATCACCTATGAACTGTTGCTCTGAGCGCGTGGTCATATTGGGTACCAAGTGGCAAGCATTGGGCGAGTACGATACTTATGAATCAGCGTGCCTGGACGTCCCCATGGGAGAGGCGTGACTCCAAAATGTCTTGGTTGGCATAATGCACAGTACCGGTATTCTCAGACAACCAGAGATAAATACCTCACAATCCTTGGTAGAGAAATGACTGATAGTCGAGGACGACCACAGTAATCCCGCGCACTGGGAGTGCGTATGATGCCAACAATAGAGATGTAAACCGGCTCACGGCGCGCCAGACACTGGGACGGCGACAGACAGGAGAAAGCTCTGCGATACGTTCGGAAGGACTGATACAGGAAGAGCTACGGGATCTATCATGTTCGTAATGTGAGGTTGTAAGGACCGGAAGCGGGCCTTACAAGAGAGCGGTTATCCCTACTCAGTCGTAATAATCCTGAACGCCGATGACGGGCTTTGCGATCTCGATCTCCACTTCTCCCGCTCCCACCACCCCACCATGCATCGGCACGGGTACCCTGAGGGGGTGCTCCCCATGATGGTCCATAACCGCCCCATCCCCGTAGTCCGCGAGCTCGTACACCTCCTCGATGTACCCGCCGTCGCGGCCGCCACGGACGTACGCGGATCCGCGATCGCGGTTCAAGCGGGACGCCTCAGGGTCCCACGCGCTCTCGACGGCGTGTGGCATGGAGATGCGCGACGTGAAGAGGAGCGACGTCGAGTTGTCCGTCGACTCAGTGCCGCTGCTGGCGCCGGGGACGCGTGCGGTCGCGAGCTCGCTGCGGCCGAGCGCGGAGGCGTGCAGGTTGAGCATCAGTCGGGACATCATCGTGATGGAGATGCTGCTCGCAGCGGTTGAGAGGCATCCACGCAGTAGTGGCTGGTCAAGCGAGTGAGGAAGAGGGAGGAAGGGGTTTGGAAGTAAGCGTCAATTTCGGTTCGGTTGGGACCCGGGGTGCCCGGGGTGACGGAAGACGTACTTCGAGGACCTGATGGAAATGGTGCGTGTGAGCGGTGGAACCCCGGAGAAGGCGAGGATAATGAACGGCTACCCACATAGAACGTTATGGTGTTGGCTAGGTTCGCGGAGGCCATCACGCTGCGGGTGCGGGTGCTTAACGATCAGCTCTGGCTCATGTGCTACGGAAGGGTCTGCACGAGAACGTACGCAAAGTACACGGCACCTGAATGGCGGATGATGTTCGTGAGCACGTAAGAGTCGCCCACTAGCAAGAAACGAGTGAAGGGACGCACCATCTCGCATGACAAGCGACACAATGTCACGTCTGCCAGAGCTTACGGGATTGCGACGCCGCTCCCGGAGGGTCTTGAACAATGTCAAGGAGAAGATCGTGCAGTCGAACAGGAAAAGAGATTCCCATGCAACTGCGAGACCTACGAGTGGGTTTCGTTCAAACAGTCATGTCACAGAACTGCAAACCCGCTTACGAATCGCACTGAGTAGAGTTCAACGGCGGAGTTAGGCCATGCCAAATCGAATGGATAGAGGATAAAGTTCGGAAACCCACGTTATGCGGTCTGCGGCCGTATGGCAGCCCCCTCGAAGCTCGACAGCCTCGTGTTGTCCGATAACAGCCCACTTCGCATTCACATACGTCAAGCCGCCACCTGACTTGGAGGGGAATCCAGACTCACCACAGAGATTCCAAACAGGATGGCCGAGAACCCAAGAATAGATCCTCCAACGCGCCAATCGCGGCCGTACAGTGCGAATGTCCTCAAGAACAAGATGTCTGTGGCAGAGAAGGATGTCATTGTGTCCGTCCCCGGGGCGCCGCTCCACAATGAACGAGAACTTTATCATGAAGACGTACAGCAGACCACGACCTGATTAAATATCAGGAGCACTTGGCGGAAAAAAGCATAATGCCTGCACCTGAAGATCAAACCGTTAGGCAATGACAGGCATAGCAAAGAACCCGGTTTACCCCTGGGTGTAGGGACAATTTGGTCAGCTCTTAGACCTTGGCACGAACGGGTCTCGGGAAGGGCTTACTGCTTCAGCGGGAAACTCGTAGAAATTGCCCACATTCACGGCAATATCCTGACAGTGTCAAAACCCATTGGTCGATTATCTCTTCAAAGTTTAATAGGTTCAAGGGGGGACGTACAGCGAAGACGGGGAGATAGCGGTTGAGGAGAAAGAGGTTCGCTGCGACGGTCTTGCGGTTTTTCCAGATGCTCCAGTACTCCTCGCAGAAGGTGAGGATAAAGTCATAATACAAGATAACTTGACACGAACGGGAATCAGCTGTAGTCCGAGATTTTCAAGGGGTAACCGTAAGACATACCGACGCCGACAAGATGCAAATAGTTATGGATATGCCTGTCGATATGTGGGATAGACAAGGGTCAGTTATACTGGCTGCAGATCTCAGAGAGACATGAACCAACTCACACTGGTTCCGGGACCAAGTTACTGCTCATCACTGGCGTATTGGATGCGTCGTAAACGAGTGGCGGACTGATGTGACCCGCTCATGGACCAGCAGAGGACAACGACATGAGGAATGGCCCAGTCCAAGGCCAGACAGAAGGAGAGGATGGGGGAGAGAAGAGCGAAGGGGAATCGCAAGCCGGGGCCGGGTATAAGGGCAACATTTGATGTGTGCATGCGCGAGGACTGGACCAATAGCTGGTCTCGGGCGTCGGAGATGGGAGATCTCTTGCCCACCCGCCACACAAGCTGCGGCCGACGATTTCTGGGCAGAATCACCGTGCCGAGATGCGCGATCCATGTGCCTTCGAGCCCGTCTTTCTTCGGCTCCCCGCGTCAAGCCGCCCGCCACCTCGTCTTCTTGTACCCGATCGTCCAACACTGGCAACCGCCCAGTGTAGACCTTATCATCTAGCCATGTAGGAGAGTATCTGGGCCATATCCTCGTGTTAGTCCTCGGATGCAATACCCACGGGAACTTTCCAATAAAATCAAGGCAGAGAGAGGGGGAGAGAGGAGGAGACCATCATATGAACCTCCCACTTGCGCAGTTTGTCGTGGCTTACCTAAGCATGCCTGGGATCCGGAGAATACGGCGTCGGATGGTGTTTTATGTAAAGCGGCAACCACCTGCAACCATTCACAAGCATTCTAGCTCTAGCTCGAGATGATCTAGTCAGGATGCTTTTACCGTGGTAGACCAAGCTGCAAATTGGTTAACCTGCCTGGAGAACGGCTCTCCGAACTGCCAGTGGTCGCCGGAGGGTGATCTCGCCGGGGCAAGAAATGCACGCGTCCCACGTTCTTCGATGAGCATCTGGATCTTCAAGCGGGGAACGCGCTTGCGTGATGTCAACGCAGAGGGGCTTGGGCGAAGATAGTCAAAGTAATTGCCTGAGATAGGATGGTCCGGTTCGGGTTGGGGTCTGCGCTCGAGACAAAAAGCCATCCCCTCAATTATATACTGTCGCCTCTCAATCTTTCCGCGCCCATCGACAAACTATATATGTCATCTACACGTGCTGCAGGAGATCTTCTGTAATCATCAGTGCATCGACGTCAACGGGCACATCTGTAAAATAAGCACCGGCTCAGTTGACGCAGTTCGCCCTCGTCCGCGGTGTACTTGTAAGTATCGCTATGTCTATCTTGGGGCCAGTCTCGGCCCTGTGGGAAAATAACATGATCAATGATGATAGGAGAATAATGGAATGGAGTTAGTGGACGACGTGGTTTCCGAGGCCCGAGTCCACGCAGGGTAGGGAAAACCGTACAAGGTCTAGAACAGCATATGGGAAACCTCCAGACTTATCACCTGGACCTTCGCGAACCTGCTCCACGGTAGTAATCAACCAGGGTTTGTGAGGCTAATTCCACCAATTGCGCTCGCTGGTCAGTTCATTCACTTCCGGATGCTGCCTATCCGAGGCATATCAAGGTATATGGACAGCGTCAACACCTTCCCGGAGAGAGTGTCCTCACTGCACCGGGGTTAGACGTTCCGAACGAATCATCGGATTCGCTGGGCATGAGGACATACCCATGCCAACTTGAACAGACATTCCCAGCATCAATGCAAGACGAGGTTAGAAGGCGGCATGGCGCAGCATGACCGCTCCAACGGACTCATAGGACAAGGTTCGAAATGGAGGATACGCCACAAGCGATCCACAGCGCCATGGAGGATGAATCCAACCCTGAGTTTGCGCTTGTGGCATCACCCACATTTTTCATGCCGCTGAGATGCGATGCCTCGTGCTTCGCACGAGGCTTAGGAATATGCGTTCATTGCCGTGGGTTGACGCAAGACAGGGCTAAGCCCAATGGCAGGAAATGCGAGGGATGGAAGTGCCCGCCATGGGGACGTGGTAGCAGCCGTGTGGGAAACGCACCTAGTACCGAGACCATGGTGCATGCCTTACACCAGCCTGGCTTCAAGACCTTGCTTCTGCGACATCGTATGGGTACCGGGCCCCTCATTGACACGTTAAGACCCCGTTGAATACAGAAGGAGTCGATCACTGCTGTGTACCATGGTCTGAGGCACATGGCAACTCGACGCGCCGAGTTCCTAAACCAACAGCATCCGTATGTAGATGCTGCTTCTGTGAACACCTGTATCAGGAGGCGGCGGTTCTTTGTAGAGTTGCTAATAGTAACACACGTACCGAGATAGTAGAATCCATAGGGCCGGAGTTGTGACCCAATCATCCGGCAACCTCGGGACGCTGTGGGGTAGCTTTGCACAAACGCAAAAGCCGCACGCACCTAGAACAGCCTTGTGTGGGTTTTCACGTTCGTGAAAGGCAATAGTATCTCGGAGATTTTCAACGAGCGACCCGCTGGAAGGACTGACGCAGCGGAGTGCGCCTGGATGATCTCACATGAGAAAAGAAGCGCAACGGCATTCGCGGCTTGTGCATTGTTCACCGAAATCAGGGGTGAAGACGACCGCCCGTGTGTGTGGAGAAGATCGGGAGGACATGCTTGAAGGAAGCGTTGGTCAAAGGAATGTCTCGAATCAAAGCTCAGCGAGGACTTGGTGAGGGCATGATTAGTTAGATAGCTGGGGTCTCGAACACGACTACGCAGGTCGCGTCGGCGACACGGCAGGACAGGGTTGGCAAGGGAGTACCCATATTGTACAGCCTCGGGTGCTCAGCTGGAAGATAGACGGAGCCAAACGCAGAGGACGTTCACGGCCTGGGGTGTCGTCGTGCGCATGGATTACAAGGCCCATTCTTCGCCCGCACAGGATCAATCAGCAGAGAATGCTTCGGGACCCAATCGGAGCAGTCTTCCACCCGGCTCATTAGGTGCGAAGGTGCGGGAAGGTCAAGACGTATCATAGAGAGGAGCTCGTCGGGCTGAGAACATCGTTCCGTAAATCGAGAAGATGGCCCGAGAACGATGACCATCATGCCGAAAGCGCATATCGTTGTGCATCGCCGGTGCCGTTTACCTGCATATATGAGATACCGTAAAAGCGACTGTTTCAATCAAGTGCGAATCATGCGAGGGCTGAGGAAGTTGCGGGGGGATTCTCCTGGAGCGAACAAGGTAATTGCGAAGCGTGACGACTGCGTGGCGAGTCGGAGTCGGCCTCGGTGTAGGCTCAACGCTCGTGCAGGGCGGTGACGTGGGGGGGTGACCGATTGTGACCGATTGTCACGGCGGTTAGATTATCGAATCTGGGTGATCTTGGTGCTGATGACCTTGATCAGCGACTTCCTGCCCCACCATAAGAGAGCAGCCATCGTCTTCCAGACCATTACACTCCTCCTTTCTTCTCTCACCTTCGTCACCATGGCCAACGTCTTCGTGAGTTTCTCGCTTGCACCGATTCCCCTTATTTTTGCGCCAGACTCGTTCGCTGACATCCTTCCTTTCGCCTGCGCTTACCCTCCGGCCCGTCCGCCTTATCCGCGCCTTTCTGTACTTGCATGGCGGCGTCGGGATGCGCAGTTCGATATCACGATTAACGACCAACCCGCCGGTCGCGTTGTCTTCAAGCTCTTCGATGACGTCGTCCCCAAGACCGCCCGTAACTTCCGTGAGCTCGCCACCGGCCAGCACGGTTTCGGTTACAAGGGCTCCTCTTTCCACCGTATCATCCCCAACTTCATGCTTCAGGGTGGCGACTTCACCCGCGGCAACGGTACCGGTGGAAAGTCCATCTACGGCGAGAAGTTCGAGGGTGAGTACCACATATTCCATATCCGCTTCTCGCGGTGAGGCAGAGAAGCTGATTGCCTCGTTGCACCCTGTCTTAGATGAGAACTTCAAGCTTAAGCACACGAAGAAGGGCCTCCTCTCGATGGCTAACGCCGGCAAGAACACAAACGGTTCGCAATTCTTCATCACTACCGTCGTAACGTCCTGGCTCGACGGTGCCCACGTCGTGTTCGGTGCGTCCTGTTTCCTTGGGCCGGTTCAGTTGCGTGGATCTCTAACCCGCATGATGCTAGGCGAGGTCGTTGAGGGTATGGAGGTCGTCGACAAGGTTGAGGCCCTCGGTTCCGCGTCGGGTACCCCCAAGGCCCGCATCACCATCGCGAACTCCGGAACCGTCTAAATTTTCAGCAAGCCCACTGCTTGATTGAGAGTCGTGACGCGTTTTTGAGGGGCAGGGGTGGACGGAAACACGCAGAAGAAAATTATCTTGTATTCACACCATACGCAATGCGCGAGTGACAACAACGTCATCATGCTGCTATCGATCGTTGCTAGGCTGTGCACCCTATTTCTGGTTGTGGCTTGGGCGGTGCACGTTGGTCTGCTGAGTGCCCACCAGGTGCTCGCCACCGTTCCCTCCCAAGTCCAATGAATTGTCCGCGATGCGCTCAGGTTGAGGCTGATGTCATTCTAGAGATACGATCGTGAGCATCTGCGCATGGCCTGTCAGAAGATATTCATCGGGAACAATTTAAGCAAGTCCTCGACGTCGTGCTCGTCACATATCCGCAGCGCGAGCGGAATATTCTTCAGGTCTCTAAAGAACTTCTAGGACATTCTGGTAGTCACGACGTCCGGTCCTGCATCTGATCGAGAAGCTTTCCTCTGCGATTTGTTCAGGCAAATGTTTCGGACACGCTGTAGGTTCTTCGAGACTTGGCGCCCGAGTCGGTAAATCAATGTTGCGAGCGGAGCTGGTTATGTAACCTGCCTTATATGCACAGGTGGGGAATGGCCGAAGTCGCCATCGTTGCGTGAGATGGCTCGACCCTGGCTCGACTCCCACCTGGCTTTCCCTTGAGGCTTGAGCTCCTTTCCTATCCGCGGCTAGCCCTTGCGCGTGTATCGTCGTCGCATTGGTCAAGCATGGCGGTTTGTGAAGGGCGCCGCGGCTTCGGATAAGCTATCTCTGTCCGAGTCTCCGAGTCTTCATTTCTGCAAGCTCCTAAATCCTTGCACTGCCCTGCGGTACATTAATTGGCGACCACCACGACCACTCCGAGTCGCAGGGTGCGTTGCAGCCACATTTTTGGCAAAAACGTGGTGCTGACTTGGACGGGCGGTCCTATATAGGAGCTTGAACGCAGCTGAGAGCTGTCTCTACGCGCCATCTCGCCTATCCGCCTGGCTCTTTGAACGGATCGTCTCGGCGTGCCTGCTCGACGGTTCCACATCCGTCTGAAGGAACACAAATAATTCGGAGAACCGGGGATTTGACCAATGTCTCGGCGAGCATATCCGGCGGCAGGATCTTCGCGGCCTTCGGAGCGCGAGTCATTGTTAAGCTCGACGGCGGAGCCAAGTGATGCGGCCAAGCAGTACGCCGCCGTTGAGGTGGGAGCCATCTCGAGGGTGGACGATGAACATCGCATTCGTGAGTGTCGGTGGTTTATGTGCCCTTGTAGAGCTTAACGTGCGGTGTACAGTGGATGCGCCTACGCAAAGACGGCACCTAGGTATATCCTCGACATCTGCATCATAGCAAGGCTCCATTTCTCACTTCTATTGCGATCGGTGTAGGTCCTACAAGTGCAGCCTCCTTGATTTTTAACAGAGTCATCGGGACTGGGTATGTTTGCCACCTTTTTTCATCCTGCAAGTAGTGCTTATTTATATTCGACAGAATTTTCGCCACACCGAGCGTAATTCTTCGCTCGTCGGGGAGCGTTGGCTTGTCTCTGATCATGTGGCTGCTGGGAGCAACCGTGGCACTGTGTGGAACGGCTGTGTACATGGAGTTGGGCACGGTGAGTGGACCCGAAACTTGGAATACCTCGAGTCAACGTGTGCTAACTGCTGGCTGTCGGGCAACAGGCTTTGCCCAGGAACGGGGGCGAGAAGAACTATCTCGAGTTCATATTCAGACGACCGAAGCTCCTGGTTACCTGCATATATGCTATGTATGCTGTGCTGACGGTATGCGCGACCCCTCTCCCCGCATCCCTACCATGTCTGATTCTTGTGAGCTCCAGGGTTGGCAGGCAGCGTCAAGCTCTGTTTTCGGCGAATGTGAACGGCTCCATTTTTAAGTTATGTCCTCGACTCACTGACCTTTTGCTGTTTGTTCAGATGCCCTCCACGCTCTTGACCCCACGCGAACACCATCCCCCTTCACGGCGCGTCTCGCTGGTGTTTTGTGCATTACATTCGCTCTCCTGTTGCATGGCACAGCGCTCAAAGCGGGTCTCCGGCTACAGAACGCCCTGGGAATCTTCAAGATCTTAGTACTTGTAGCTATTGCCTTCACCGGTCTCGCGTCGTT
This sequence comes from Ganoderma multipileum BCRC 37180, assembly GCA_000338015.2. Taxonomy (NCBI): domain Eukaryota; kingdom Fungi; phylum Basidiomycota; class Agaricomycetes; order Polyporales; family Polyporaceae; genus Ganoderma; species Ganoderma multipileum. The sequence goes on from BACB01002892.1 coordinate 93,881, forward strand.
ACTTCGAATGCCAGGTTTCAAGTTAGAGAACGTCAGTCGAGGTTTTGAAGCATCCTGTGGGACTCGGATGGTCTAACGGCCGTATAGCCCCCGAAAAACTTCCAGTGGTCAACGATGTGGGAAGGAAGCCTCAGTGGTGGCGCGAACGCCTTCGTAACCGGACTCTTTAACGTAATCTGGTGAGTTCATAGCTATCGTACGCGTATGAACCCTCAAATCTCCTTCCCGCCTAGGTGCTTTATTGGATATTCGAATGCCAACTACGCTCTCGCCGAGGTGCGCGACCCTGTGAGGACTATGAAGCGAGCTGCCCCTCTGGCGATGCTCTCCGTTACCCTGGTGTACATGCTTGTCAACGTGGCCTACTACGCGGTCGTCGACAAGGCGGAGATCCTCGACAGCGGGAGGATAGTCGCGGCATTATATTTTGGAAGACTGTGGGGCGTTGGCGCGGAGAGGGTGTGACTTGTCATTCTACTTGCCCGCAACCTCGCTGATCAGTGCTCCCGAATGGGTACGCATACAGATTGTCAGCGTGATCATCGCCTTTTCGACACTTGGGAACATCTTGGCAGTACTGTTCACGCATGGTCGAGGCATGTTGTTCCTCTACGTGGGCTCATTGTATCTCTACTCATCCTCGCGGACAGTTGTGCAAGAGCTTGGCAGGGAAGGCGTCCTCCCGTTTTCATCCTTTTTCGCTAGCAACAAGCCATTCAATACGCCTTTCGGTGGGCTCTTCGAGCAATGGCTTGTAACAACAAGCATAGTGCTCCTTGTACCTCCCGGAGACGCTTACCTTTTTATGCTCAACCGTTTGTGTTATCTTTTATTAAGGGATTACGTCCGGATCGCTAACTAAACTTTCAGTGTCGTCCTACCCCCTAGCGTTAATCAATATGTTCATATCGGGAGGTCTCCTCTTCATCCACCTTCCTGGCGCGTGCCTCTCCAGAAGATTACAAGCGCTCCGTGCCTCTTACGACTGGCACCCTCCATTCCGAGCCTGGACGCCTGTCGTCTTGTTCTTCTTCATCTCGAACATTTTCCTCGTGGCCGTACCCCTCATCCCACCGGCGCGAGGCTTCAAGGTGTACGTTCACTTGCCATATTGGGTGAGCATTTTCCGGCACGCTCGCATTGGCTTGTGCTTTCGAGAACTCATACATGTCACAGCTCCATGTCTTGGTGTCCTGGTCAACCTCGCTTGGCGGCATGGTGTACTGGTGGTGGTGGGTCGTGTGGTCGCCGCGGAGAGGCGGCTACATGCTCGTGCGCGACTGGGTCCGAGATGACGATGGGTCCACTAGGAGGGTCGTCAGGAAGATGAAGGACGTGCCCCCCGATTCAAGCCTCGACTGGCCGCCACACCCTGAGCATGGCCGCCACGAACCCGCTGGGCACGCTGTGCACCGCGGACGTCCACCTTTGCATGTTGAAATTCCGACATCGGTTTCGCCTCTGGCCTCCGACCACGAGGAATCTGGTGTCCGGCCATTCATCCCGACGCCACGTGCTACACCATTCTCGTCGTCATTTCCCTCGAATTTCTTGCAGCCTTCAACGTACGACACAGAAGAGGACCTTGATCCCGAGAGCAGGTAGAGTACGGCTCGAACTCCAACGACCAAAACTTCCTCGCTCGCCTATCTCAGCTGGCCGCCTCTTCTAAACCGCTGGATTTAACTCCCTCGCTTTCACGATGCCCATTGCGGAGTGACTGGTCTCCCGGTATGAGGTCACCCCAGAGGTTACTCCCAGGTCGTTCCGCACGGCGTTGTATGTACGGATTCTTTGGCGCCCATTCGCAATCCATCTGGCGTTTACAAGTTGCAAGTACTCAGTGGTGGGGCGGTGAAACGTTAGATTTTTAGAGGCCGGCAATGGCGTCCGCCACCTATGACGTCGGAGCATGTCTTCGATTGCAGGTATGACGCAACGATTCCACTCTAGTCCACTGTCCGCTGGTTGCTAGAGTCGCTATAAAATCCGCGGCGTGTCCGGTCATCGAGCTTCAGCTTGCGCTGCCGTTTTCACCACTTTTACTCTCAGCACGATCTCACCAAATTCTACCATCTCATCACAATGCCTTCCGGTTCCGATATCACGAGTGGGCCTCACAATGAGTTTGTCGGGGGCGAGGCTAGCAAGGGACGTATCTCTGGTACCGAGCAGGCGACCACAGGTCACTTTTTTGTCTCCTTGGACCCTTCAACGGGTGGGTGCTTACCTTCGTTACACCAGTCTTGATTCCAAACAAACACTGATTTCATGCATAGGCCAGATGAGGCGCGAAAAGCGGGCGGACGAGCATCTGCCTCCGCCGACTGGACGCGACGCACCTCCAGCAGGCGACGTGGCTCCCGGTTCTCGTACCCGCGTCGCAGGCGAAGGACGTGAGTCGTTCCGGGCTTCCACTCGGCGCCGCGGGGAGGTGGATCCTGACGTCGTCGTTTTTGTAGATCTCCCGTCGGACACCTTGAACGCGCGGGAGAACGCACCCCGTCAGCCCTCGCCTCTCGGCCAGATCAACCGCACGCCTTCGCCCCTTCCGCCTGCGCCTGGCTCCCAGACCGTCGTCGATCGTGACCCGTTTGAGGAGCCGGCCGGAGCTGGTGACACCCTTGGAGGCGCGACGTCTGCGGACGTCAATAAGGGCCTCGGTCGCCCCCCTGTTGGGATGAGCAGCGCGGAGATGCACCACGACGGCAAACCTCACCGCAAACGGCAGATGCGTGGGGCGGAGCAATTTGGGTCGGGCGAGATCCCGAGGGACATCGGCGCCGAGTCAGACTGAACGCAGCGGGCTCCATTAGCTTTGTACTCAGCTGTAGCCCGAACAAATGAACTCACGATACATCGCATCCTCCGAGGATAGTGTTCCTTGTGCTCCAGCATCGCGCATTCACGGTGTATGGCAGCTTAGTGAATAAACATCAACGCCTTCAGAACAGTCACGATGCTGAATGAAAACGACATAACGTTTGGGGTAGAGTACAAATGACGTAGAGCCAACTGAATGGAGGTTCCGGCTGCACCTCCGCCCACAGCGAAAGAGACTACGTGACCAAGAGCCGTTAGAAATAGGGTCCGAATCATGGATGCTTAGCACAAAGAAACGACATTGGTTGCTCTGGATGTCCATGGATGACGGAGAATGATGAGGAGAGGAAAGCCATAGACAACAAACGACCGCATGAGAAGGGTCAACCATGGATCCGAGTGACCCGGGCACCTAAGGCATGTTTGCATTTGCGAGTGTCCCGGATGCCGAAGCGCTGTGCGAGGAACTTCATGAGAGCATTGCAGTAGTCCCCCATTGCCTCCATTTCGCTGTCTCGTAGCACGGCAACGGCTACAGAAGCGTAATCCGCCTTGCATCCCGGGAACGTTGGGTGGTGGAATATGCACCGCAGGACCGGAGCGTTCATTTGCGGGTTCCAGACGTCTGTGAACGGCACGCGTACATGGACTGTGAGTAGGAATGGAAACACCTGACATAGAGGAAGGCACGAACCTTCAACCGAAACCTTCCAGTCCGCCGCATCCGGCGAACAACCAACTACCATCAGCTGGGTCTGGCCGTAGGGCGGTAGAAGTGGACTGCGTGGAGCAGGAACGTGAGGACGCTGGACCTGAAAGGACGGACACGTGCGACTCACCGATGCCCACCGGCCCGCTCGCAATCCGGACACACCACAAACTGCAAGAGCTTGCCCATCGCCCGTCCCGTCATACTCGTCGGGTGCCAATCCACCAAGTACGAGATGCGGATCGTGCGTCCAGGCACGACGCTCGACACCCACTCGCCCTCATCCGCGTGGTCGAGGCGCGCCCCAGCCTCGACGCAGATGGGCACGTACTGACCGGTCTTGATCGTCTGGCGCATGAGCGCGGGCCACTTGGACGACACGAGCGTGAGCATGTCGTCAAACTGGCGCGGGCTCTCGCAGAGCGCCATGGGCAGGAGCGTGTTCGTGCCGAACGGGTCCTGGATCGTGATCGCGTTCGGGCGCGCGTAGCCGAGCTTCGTGGGGAGCTGGCGCATGACGATGGTAAGCTCTTTCATGTGTGTGGAGACGACGTCCATGGAGGAGTCGAGCTGCATGTTTTGTGCGAGGAGTTTGTCGAGGCGGGATCTGGGGGAAAACAGCGTGAGCATGCATATATGCGGGATGCTCGAGGAAGCAATGGGCGTACTGGTTGCATGCAGTCATAAGCATGATCAGGTTCAGTCGATGCGTCGTGAGCTTCGCCCTTGTCTCCCGCACTTCCTCCGTCTTGAACAGACCCCACCCGATCTTCCGCCACGATGCCTCTATGGCGTTTGTCCCCTTGTTCCCTGATCCGAGAGCGTTTTTATACTTGCGGACCCGGTCTTCAAGTCGCTCAATGACGTCGCGACAACGCAGGATCTCGGCATTCAGATTGTTGACGGTCGTGCGCTCCAGAAGGCCGGTCTGCGTGGCCGCCTCCGCGACGCGGAGGATGTGCGCGAGGGCATCGAGCTCCTGGATGAGGTACTGATAGTCGTAGGTGGAACCCCGGCTAGAGCTGAGAGCTTTGGAGACGCGGAGAGCTAGGTCTGCGGCCGTGACAATGTCGCCAAACGCTCCGAAGGTGAATGCGAAGACCATGATGTTCTCGTAGGGTTGGAAGGACTCGCGCCGCGGGCCTCAGGGAAATAGTGATAAAATGGATCCGAGTACGGGCTGTCAATGAGGGCGGTGGACTCGTGGGCAATGCGGGGAAGAAGCGCAGAAGGGCGAATACGAAATCGACATTGTATGTTACGTACCTCGAGGGTGCAATAGCGAATCTGAGCTGCGCTCCTGCTCCCTCACAACCGCTGATGCCATATACCCTAGATTCCTACGCAGTTGGCCGGCTCGCCACTGGGGGGGAGCATACCCTGAGAAGATGAATGGCTGACGTAGTCCAGAAGTCACCCCGTTGCTAAGATAGGCCGGAAACCTCAGGCTGAGATGACCATCGTCCGAAGAATCACGCCAGACACGCCATATAGAGCTGAGATATGCAGAGGTGAGTTAGTGCTTCGCACTCAGGAGGGAATGGAAACGCACCGTCGCCAAGTGCAACTCGGCTAGGAGTTGTATGGACTAATGCGACAGCGGGTGTCTCAACTTCATGGAGGTGTTCGAGGCTGGAAAGGGCCCAGGGCCCTTTGTCCCCACCCAGGAAGACGCGATTACCGGTGCAAGATGGCTCTCCATGACGGAATCCGTGAGGTTCAAAAATGCAGTCGGTAGAAGGGACGAGTCATTGGCGCTCATCCAGCCCAGCCGCGCGCTGCTTATCCA